>JAOUQT010023501.1:0-22135 GCA_025769995.1 Xyliphius kryptos
CAACAGCAAGTGAAACTGATTCACAATCAGTGTTGCTTCCTAACTGGACAGGTTGGTTTCACAGAAGTGTGGTTTACATGGAGTTACATTGTGTTGTTTAAGTGTTCCCTTTATTTTTTTGAGCTATATATATATTTATATGAGCAGCAAAAATCCTTGTTGGTAAATATTTTCTTAGACTCTTGGTGAGATGTCACTTATTACTTTGTGAGTATGCGCTGCAATGCGGCATTATGGTGAACCTGCAAAACTGATTTAATATTTTTTTCTTTTTAAATGTGCAGTTTCCTATATACTCTGTTAATAATTCAACTTTAAAGCTTTGCTGGTGCCTTCACACACACATGTTTTGTATATCAGAGCCTTTCAACAGACTTGAACTTGATAGCAAATGTCTTCTAAATCGACTCGGATGTGAGTAAAATAGCAGTAACACACCAAAGAACCTATTTTTTTTTTTCCCAAGCACACTTGCTGTGCCTCACAAGTATACCTCTAACCCTCTATATTTTTCTTTTTTCCTTTCTTTTTCTCAAGTGAATAAACAAACCCCTCTAAGAGGTGACAGGCAATCTCACACTCTAGTAAAGAAGCTGGAACTGAGTCACTGATGTTTACATCGTTCCAATTCGTAGATGTTGCTCTGTATTTACCAAACAGCTTAGCAACATGGAAGAGTGATGCTTGTACTTTTAAAATCTGAACAATATTAATTTGTTTGGAAGTACAATTATTTTCTCATTTTGGTGACTTGATACTGATACAGACCTGTGTGTATGTTATTGGTCACAAGTGTCACGCTATCTAATTGTCCTTTAACATTTTCTTATAGGTATTTCTGAAGTATTATAGGTATTTTCTGAGTGCAGTTTCATAACATGCAAAAAGTTTTAAAATACAATATAATGTAATTCAACTAATGTATACTTTAATAAGGCCAAAGATGAGGCAGGGTTACTAGGCAGATAACCAGGCACCGTCTTGTTTTTATTCTGAAAATGGAGTGTGATCTTGGAAAAATGTGCAAACACAGAAAAGACCTTGTCCACACTAGCCAGTAATTGAATCGAGGACCTTCTTGCTGAGAAACAGTGGTATCCACTGCACCATCCACTCTTTTTTTAAATTTAATATTTAATATAAAAAATGGTTTCTTTAATTTTAAAGACTAAGACCAACTCTCCATGTCGTTTGATACAAACGCTGTGTGACACCAAATTTTTGGGTGCACTCAGGTGGATTAATAAAAGAAAAGTGGCAGTAGAATTTAGTCGGGCATTGAACAGGTTTACATATTTTAAACCATTTTTTTTAGAAACATCTGCAGCTGCTAGACATATAATTAACCGACCTTCTAATTACTGTATGTAACAGCAGCTAAATGCATTAAATTGCAGATTTCAGGTAGTTTTTATATCAAACTCCAACATGTGGAACAGTGATAAGAAAATCTTTGGCACGTTATTAAGTGCTCCAGTGCTTGACTTGAAATTTTCACCATCTGCAACCATGAGGGAAGGGGTGGGGGGTTCATCTCTGATAACAGGTGCTGATAGACTGGCATATTAACAGCAATTCTCGTCAATGATTTTAGTATTTGCAACTAGAAATTGCAAACTGATGTAGAAGAACCTGAAATAAAAGTTTTATTTGTTCCCAAGTGTTTTAAAGCATACAAGAAATGTTACTCTAAATAAAAATAAAAAAGGATATAAATTGATCAGTATTTTATTGCTCTGCTTAAATACATTTTGATTGAGTAGTTGGTTAATTATTTGTTCATAAGTATCTTAATCTTTTTAAAGGGGCAACTGGCTTGTTGACGTATATCTTTGGCATTTGACAAACCTAACTGTGACTTAATTTCAAAATTAAAAAGTATACGAAAAACAATTTCCTGTCATTGAACAACGTATTCCTTATGCAACATTTTATTGTTAGAAATAAGAAATTAATTGTTTAAATAACCTACATTAATCAGATTGTCTCTTATCTGATTTTTATATTTGGCATAAAATATATCTTTTCAAAAATTGAGTTCAAGTTGAGAACGATTTTACATATTGTATGGCCTATTAAACGACATGGATGGAGGCACATATGGGCAAACATAAAACCTTTAAATGATTCACATGATGCCTTTCAGCAGCAAAATTAATACAGTGGCAAGGTTTAAGGACTTCATTTCACAGTATGTGGGCATGCCTATTAAAGCATTGTGACTGAGAACCACGAACACAGCAGAATAGCTTTCCTGATGATATGAGGTATAATATGCACATGACATGTAAACAAGGCAGACTATAAGCGTAAAATGTATTACTGGTGATTCAAAATGAGATAAGCCAAGACCAAAATACTTACCCCAGTACAAAATATTTCAGCCTTTTCCCCTCAGTGTGTCTTCACAGTTCTATCGAATGAAATCAGGGCTTTTATTTGCTCATTCTAAAACTATAACCATTTTCATCTTCGGTAAAATGATTTGTGTGCTTAGGATTGTTGTCTCGCTATGTAAACCATTTTCTCGGAAAGATTTAATTTCCTGAATGATGCCCTGCCATTTTCCTTTTTAGAGTTTGATGTAATTAAAAAGTCATTGTTCCGTTAATGATGGTAAACAATCCAGTTATCCATTATCTTCCACTTATTCCTCTACTAGTGTCACGGTGGGGTTCCCCATGTCCACCCAAAGGAGGAAATCTCGGGCGCAGGGAAGGAACACCCAGGACAGGGCGCCAATCCATCGCTGGGAACACATCCACACACTATACAGGGCAATTTAGAGCATTCAATTTACCTGGAATCCATGTTTTTGGAATGTGGGAGGAAACCCACACGGACACGGGGAGAACATGGAAACTCCACCCAGGTCGGGATTCGAACCAAGAATCCCCAGTGCTGAGAGGTGAATGTGGGAAACCCTCATTGTTCTAATGAAGTAAGAAAGTTTGTGTTCCATGATGCCACTTCCTCCAAGTTTTCTCGGTTAAGATGATCTCTTTAACTTCTGACTTGTGAGTGCTGTTCTCTCATTAAAGATCAAAGCATCTTCTAAATTACGAAGTGTAAATGTTTCTTAATAATGTAATTAACCTTGGATGTAGTTTTTTCCGTAGAACATATTTAGTAGCCTAATGACTTAAAGGGTATAATAAAAAATGCATATAAATTATGTAAGTTTATTAACTGTAGTTATAATTAATTCAACTTTTAGATACACTTGTTTCCAATCTGAGAGTAATTTTAATTTACTAAACTTGACAATGTTTTTACTTTAAGGGATCACATTTTTTTTAAACCTACTTTTGCAGAGTGATTATGAATCGACCACCCTAAACTCAACTTCAAATTTTCCATGTTACTTGGTCCGTTGGGTAGAGTTAAAAAATTCACTAAATCAGCATGCAATGGCATAATATGTAAAACACGGTCTTTTAGGTACACATTGGATATGCAGGATAAAACTTAAACACAATAGGGGGGTGCAAAATGCATGCTGCAAATCACATTATTACGGATAATTGGCACTCCCGAGTCTTGGGGTCACAGTTATTTTGTTCATCACTCTTTAAAGAATCTTTGTTTGATAATTTTTTTATGCTAACACATGTTTTCATTGTTAAACATTCGTCAGTTAAATATTTTATAAATTAAAGTTTTGTTTAGGACTACAGATTTTCTTTGGTGTGATGTGACTGTAAAATCTGGCCTGTCATTATATTTAATCTTATTAATGAATTTAGTATTTAATCTTGGTACTCGATTCCATATTTCTGAAATTGACTTTGTGAATCTCCGTTCTGCTTGAGGAATTATTTAACGATTTCCATATTTGATCCTCGCATAACAAAAAGAAAAACAGTCCAGTGGGAATCTGCCTGCTTAAACAAAGAATAAAATGTAAAAACACTGCATATGAAAACACCCAGAAGTGCAAGGTCTAGTTAATGGAATGTGTAGTAAGTCACACATTTACAAAAAATGGGGTGGGTTCTGGCTGTTCGGCGTGCTAGGCACTCCTTATGTGTTTTGTTATTTCAGATAATTAAGTTTTTTTTGGCCGAGTTAATTAACTGCCATTTTTGTTATTGGTAAATTTGTTTGTCATGTGATGGGAACTTATAATTTATATGCTATTGTTTTCCGTTTGTCCCTGTCTTTGATTGCGCATTGGTTTATTCTGGTATAGTGTTTTTGGTGGTTTTGGCAATAAACCCTACTGTCTCCTACCTGGCAACCTCGCTCTGGTTCCGGTGCGCAGCCGTAACAATAACAAGGACCATACACAGATTAGAGCCAGAGCGCTTTGCCAGGTGAGCTAAACTTTTTCATTTTCTTTTTTTGTGGGGTTATATAGTATGGCGGCTCCATGGTGGTTTGTGTCTCAGTATGAGATTTCGTATTTGGACGCTAAGGAGGGTTTTCCCTCCGAGGATGAGGTTCTCAAAGCATTTTTGACCGAACACATACCCCCCCATGTTCCACACTCCTTAATCCGCCCGGGCGACATCCTGATTTTAACCGTTGTTCGATTGAGCGGCCCCTAGTACTGCCTTAGCATAGGTCTCGGCGCAGGCGCACCTCGCATGGTAAGCTCGCGTCCCAGAGTGAACCCATGGAGCCAGTTTATGCTCCAGACATACATGGTGGGATTCTTGCTGTGGGGTCCTCGCAGTTCGGTGCCTGTTTTCCCCGCACGCGTTTCCATGTTTGGGGTGCCTGATTTGGCTCCTTCCGCGGTGAAACAGTAAGCGCACGCAACTCCGAATCGCTCGGCTACACTCGCAACATCAAATCACTCTGTGGGTGAGGAGTTTTTCCTCGAATGCACTTCACGTCGGCCGCCGGCGAGGCAGATCTCTCAAGTCGGAGCTCTCGAGGCCGCACGCCACTTCTCCCGCCGAAGGGGTGGGGTATTCTTCTCGTCCCTGTCCAGCCCTACAGCACATTTTCGGCACCCATGAACCTCCTGTGTTGAGTGCATTAAGAAAGGGGGCGAATATGTAAGGAGCGCTAGGCACTCCTTACCTGTTTTGTTTATTTCAGTTAATTAACTTGTTTTTCCTCATTCTGTGGTTTTGGTTAAGTTAATTAACTGCCATTTTTGTTATTGGTTCATTTGTTTTTCATGTGATGGGGACTTCAGTTTGTCCTTGATCATTTTTATGTTCTGTGTGTCGGTTTCTTCTGTTTGGTATTGTGGTTTTGGTGGTTTTGGCAATCAACCCTTCTTTTTCCTATCTGGTAACCTGGCTACTCTCTGTGCTGTGTGCGCTCGCTTGGGTTCTGGCATTCAGACGGAACACTGGCTAGATGGTGCTATAATGGCAGACTGTGCAAATGTGTGAATTCACACTATACAATCTTTTTCTTCTGTCTGCGTTTTATCCTTTATTGTCCAGAGGCGCTACAGCAATGAACGCTCATAATAAACTTTAGGCCAAGTGTTTTATGCCAGATGCCCTTCCTGACACCCTCACCTTCTTCTATGCTTGGGACACACAGATTATGGGTACAATTTAGAGCAGCCGATTCACCCTAAAGCCATGTTTTTTGATTGTGGGGGAACACCGGTAAACCTGGAGAAAACCTCCACGGACACGTGGAAACTCCACCCAGATTGGAATTCAAACCAGGGATCCCCAGTGTTGAGTGGCAAGTTGCTAATCACTAAATCGCCGTGCCGCCCAATGCACTGTATATGCACACTGTGCAAAACAATTTTAGAATGATTTATTTATGTTTTACATGAAGTACATATTTGTATATTTTTGTGTTACTTTTTCAGTGTGTCTGATTTATATTACCTGTAGTCATATAAATTGCAACGAATACTGCTCGTGCAAAAAGAACACAACAATCCTAAGTGGTAGTTACCAACCAATACCCATATTGTTGTCAAAACAACATGCCACTGATTAAAGTACCTTATGTGTATGTTAATGTGCAATTATTGGCGTAGGCTTCCCACTTGACTGTTGATTAATGGCGCAATAGTAAAATTTCAAGGTAAGTAATACACTAGCTGATTTTTCAATACGAGTATGACACTGGTATAATGTTAATCAGTGTAATGAGGTGACACAGATGCCCAACCCCTACTCATTTGTCTTTATTTAGCCAAAAGCTCACAAGAGACACTCATTTAGAATCATTTAGTCCACTAATCTGCACAGTAACAAATATGAATGTCAAAAAAAATTAGTTTTTAACAAACACTGCTGGAATGCCTTTTGACCACAGCATGTACCTTAGCTTACGTATGCCTCATATACAGCTTAGAATAAAGCATTTTCTATACCTATAAACACCAAAGCCCTCACTCATCATCACAAATACGCAGTTCCTGAGTTTCTGCAAAGCTTAAACTTGACCTCATGTTTCCCGATCAGTTCTTATCACCTTTCTATGATAGTTTGAATGCAAGACCAGGCCAGCGTCACATTGGGGTCTTACCCAAGTACCTACAAGACTGAAACTTGGCACCGTGTTTACCTACCATGTCCTTGGAAAAAAGGGTTCTCACTTTCCTAGATTTGTTTGTTTGCTATCGCCATTGAACCCCACATCATGGATAGATTGGGGTCTTCATGAGTACCTACAAAGCTGTACCTTTCCCTGTAATTCTTTATCGTGTCCTTGAAAAACCGTAGCACAACTCGCGTTATGAATTAATTCCCCATATTCATGTCAGATTTTTAATTGCCACAAACCTCACTCTGTAATAATACATTTATTTTGAATATATAAACTCCAAAGCCATCACTCATTAAAAAAACGATTGTGTTTTAACCTTCACCTTGTTATCAAGATCTCTATCGACGCACAGCACAGTTATTATGCTAATTATATAAAAGTTTGTGTTCTCCGTCATGAACAGAGGATTTATGTTTCACTTGCTGTAGTTTATGCATCCTGCACTTTTCATAAAGGTTACAAGATGAATTGTGAGTGACTCTCGTGATGTATTACTTTAAAACAGTCTCCTCATTTTAACGGCAAAGAAACATATCTGGCCTTTCCGGTTACCTCCTTTTTTTTAACAGCAACCTGGGATGATAAGTCATTGTCACATTGTCACAGCATCATACTAGCGATAAGCTTCATACAGAGATAAATAGCTGTTACTGTCCTTTATCGGTTCTCTGGGCTACTGTGAACAGTCTGCTCTGAATAGCTATGTTTGCATTATTGCTCAGAATAAAAGTGCTCTTTTGCTAAACCTTTAAGTGTAGAAAGTAGGGTAAGGAAACCTGGGCCAAATTGGGGGGGAAAAGGAAAGGCTGAAAAATCATATAAAGTAGAATTTGAACTGTTACATATCCCACTATATAACAGTTACTTAAAAGTGTAAAAATATGTGCTTTATATCAGTGTATGAATAAATTTATTTTTGGGCTACATTGGTTAGCACCTACAGGAAGACCCCAATGGGACGCTGGCATGGTCTGGCATTCAAACCAACATAGAAAGGTTATAAGTATTTGATTTTCTCAAGGACATGGTCTGGAATCATGAGGTCAAGTTTACGCCCTGCGAAACTCAGGAACTGAGTATTCGAGATAATGAGTGATTGAGGGCTTTGGTGTTTATAGGTATAGAAGATGCTTCATTCTAAGCTGTATGTGAGGCATATGTAAACTAAGTCATGTGTTTAATTCTTGGGTCAAGAGGACAAGGGTGCTTTTTGTGTTGTATCTGCTTGTCCTCTCATTCCTGTGTGGGTTTCCTTAAGTCACTCTGGTTTTCTCCCACAATTCAATGACTTGTAAATTAAACTAAATTCCCTGACCCTCTTATTGTCAACTTGTGACTGTTCCTGCCAAAAAATGACCAATAAATCACTTCAGATATTCACATTCAGTTATCAGCATTCTTGCTTTGTGCTACATGCTTGTTCATTTTAATTACTAAACCCACAAAACAAAAACTAACCTGAATATTTTTAATAAAGGTAGAAAAGAGTATAAAATGTAGAGAGAAAAAAAGAACATCAATGCATTTAGGCCAATATCACCCAAAAGAGAATATTATATAATCCCTGTCTTCAGTGGCTCAGATTTCCCCCCTGTCATTTGTATAGACAGTGAGCTAAACATTTTGGTAACATGTTATCTAAATCCCGTATTCAAAATGCATTATAAACACATTTATAAAGTTTTCAATAATGCTTTATAATACTTGTTATACATCTTTGTTAATGTCCATAACTGTACATAACTACTCATAAAGTGTTATAAGAACATGCCATAAGGTTTTAGAACAGTGACAAAATGTATTATAAATTGTATATTTTAACTGTTCATCAACTTATAAACATCCAAAGAATGTAATGTTCAAATACGTTTATATTCTAATGCATTGTCACCTAATTTTATAATGTTTTATATCAAACTGTTGTAACAATTTATGACTGATTATGAGTATTTATGTATATTAACAAAGGCTTATGACACATTATAAAGCATCATGGATACTTTATTCATAGAAAGTGTTACCAACATTTTAACATATTCTATATCTTAAATTCATTCCCCCCCCCCCCCCAAACCATTAACTCTTTTCATGTAGAACACAGTGCCATGGACAATACAATATACAATGTCATACATTACACTTTTGTGTATTGTACATCACTTTCATCTTTGTTTAGAATATAATGCTAATGTATTTGGGCAGATCAAAAAATAAAATATTAATATGTCTGTTTAGACAAATGAATATATTAATGTATTATATTTATATATAATCCTTTGCTACACTCTTCACAAATCTGACCCAATCTGTAATATAAACTCAAAATTTGGGTGACCTCAAAATGCAACAAGATGCAGGCTGCTAATGATGCGTCTTATTATGGTGAAATAACGCTTTTCTCCCGACCACAGTGTAAGCTTATTGGCAATATGCCAGTAAAAGTAAAGCAGAAAATCTCCAGTACCTGAGGGACAAATAATATATGATTGAATGTAAATTGAATAGTGCACTATCGCACGAATGCACAGACTCCTTGTGCTCTTAAATTGGAAGGATGCCTGAACATATAGTAGAATTTTTCAGCAGCAATAGTTTAAGACATAAAAAATGAAATGACAGTTTTTTTTTTTATTAGTAAGTGCTGCAGTCTCTGGAACAGAAAGATTAAGACTTCAGACAGAAAATGCATTGACATGCTCTAATTGATTTCAGGACTGATCCCTTTAAAATATATTTAAAAGCATTGAGTGATGGTGGGAACAGTCAAGTTTTAAGCTCAATCATACACCTGCAAACTGTGTGCACATTACAATTCTCACTGGATGGAAAAGTGTGTACCAATTACAATGTCAAACTGTAGTCAGCATTATTCACATCAGACTGCTCACATGCACCGAACACTAAATAATAATACATACTGTATTTTACAATATTTACATTTAATGTTAGTAAACTTAATTTAATAAGCATTAACATGCAGTACACCTGATCATTAAACTTCTATAAGGGTTTCTTTTAATTCACTACTTTGTGTGTGAACGTAAAAACTAAATTGCTCAAAATATATATTATATAATAAATAATAAATAATAAAATAAATATAATAAATAAATATAATTAAAAGGAACACTAAAATAACACATCCTAGATCTCCATGAATGCAATATTTCTGTTGAAAATCTTTATTTAGTAGATAGTGGAATGCGTTGAGAACATAAAAATGATTATCCCATGGAGGTCTGCATTTGGGATCATAGTCAAAATCAAAGTGGAAAATCAAATGACCGGCTAATCCAACTTCAGTGAAAATCCCTCAAGACCGGTTTAAATGAGGCTCAGTAGTTTGTGTGTGGCCTCCACGTTCCTGTATGACCTCCCTACAACGCCTGGGCATGCTCCTAATGAGGCGGTGGATGTTGTCTCCTGGTATCTGCTCCATGCTCTGGACACTGTGCTGACAGACACAGCAAACCTTCTTGCTGCCACAGCTGGCATTGATGTGCCATCCTGAATAAGCTGCACTACCTGAGCACCTTGTGTGAGTTGTAGACACCGCCTCATGCTACCTCTATGGAGAGAGAACTGACCAAAAGCAAAAGTGACCAAAACATCAACCAGAAAGGATGACAACAGAGAAAAGGTGTGGTCACCACCTGTATGGTCACCATCTTGTCTGTTACATTTGCACAACAGCAGGTAAAATGGCTTCACAATCAGTGTTGCTTCCTAACTGGACAGGTTTATTTCACACAAGTGTGGTTGTTCCTATTATTTTTTTGGAGCAGTGTATAATCTATTAAATACGCTTGTTGTGTGTCTTGTCCATAGTGATTGTTATACGCGTGCAATAAAAAGGGGATGGCGCAGGGTGATTGCATGGGTAGAGTTTGGGGTATGATGTGTGGTGCTTGGCATGTAGTGATTGGTGCGAAGGTAGAGTGTAAGGGATGACTTGGGGTGGCACCACCCCTCTACCCCTCCTCCTAACTACTCCCTGAACATGCGGTGGCCAATGCCAGTCATTTTCTTTTTTAACTGTGCCTGATGGTTAACAGCAGCCCATACGCACCTGTAATGCTGAAGCCCAAAAGACACTGTAAAGTGAAAGTGTCAGATGAGTATCTAAAACTTGCAACGTAAACTTGCAATGAAACATGCCTGTAAAAATGCCCTCAGCCGGGCCCAGAATGGGTAAGCTTGTATAATATAATAAGGTTTCCATCTGTTGTATAGGTCAGATGTATTGCTTTCACTGAAAAATGTAATCCATTTAAAGCTGGAAATTTCTCTTGTGCAAGCTTTAAAGGGTAAAATCAATCACACCATTAAAATGTAATAGTAAAAAAAAAAGTGTTTAAAATAAGTTTAGAGGAGTGCACCTTTTGAAAGGAAAATAAATCTAACAAGTAATACATTTTGAAATGAGTCAATAGCAAAATGTACCCTAATGAAAGAAAATTAATGACCAAAAGCCCAAGCTTTTATTTTAGTGAGGAGTAGTTGAGGGTTCCCCCCCCTTCCCCCACAGGTCAAATGGCCCAGCAGCAGGATGGACATTCCACTGACTTGGTTTCAATATTTATGATCATTCTTTTTAAACCAGGTCTTATGGTCAAATTAATTACTCATTTAGAAAACAAACATTTTCTCTAATTTTTTGCTTAATGTTTCAGTTTTTTGTTCTTTAGTTTGTGTGTAAAGCCGCTGCCTTTTTATTGTTCAACCCTGACTTGCTCCACACTCCTCAAAACCATGGAACCAAGAAAAAAAACAGACAGCTGGAGGCCCTGGTTCATATCTCATTTGTGCCATTTATGCTTTAGTTCATGTTCTTTACTGACATATATTTTCATTAACATTTACTTTAATCGTGTGTAAAAAGAAAGATTTACTTTACATTGAGCCAGCAAAAGACATTCAGTTATAATAAAATTGCAATGTGCACTTTGTGTTAATTATGATAGAATGTGTTTAAACATCTTTTATTCAGGCAGTAAAACTACTTGAATGGAAAAATTTAGCTTAAACGCTCCTCTATTTCACATACAAAATTACCAAAATACACATGCTATCAAACCAGCAAGACGTTACACACGGCTTCATTTGTTTTAGTGTACATTGTATTTTTTTATGCTGCTGCAGAACACATCCTTTAATTTTTGTGTACCCTATTAGTACATCATAAAGAAATTATTTATAGATATTAGTAATTCTTGATTTATAGACGAATTGAATAGTGTCTGGACTGATTTATAGCTACGTGGAAAAATACAAAGAGAACACTCCCGGCATATAGAAACCATTTACACTGCAGTGCATTGTGTGACCTGGAAATAATAAATCCTGCATTGTAAATGCACAGATTTCTTTTTTGCTTCTATTATATCACTGCTGGGGAGGGCAAGTTTTCTTGGAAAGAAACCAGTCATTAATAAAAGAAAAGAAACAGAGTTAGGGTATGGAAGAGTAGAACAAGACAAAGATCTTTACCACCTTCAAATATTGCACTTTTAATTAACATCAAGAACAAGTTAAATCTGAACTAATCAAATCTGATGCACACTTTAAAAAAGGCATTAAAATCTTGTTTAATTTAACAGAATTAAACAATAACTGAACAATTTTAAATGAAATTGTTTTTTTTTTTTTTTGCAGAGAGTAATGTGTTGGTTAAAATGGTAAAAAGCCTTGGTTTGGAAATTATAGGGTCACCTGTTTTACAGTTACATTTAGTTATTTAGCAGACGCTTTTATCCAAAGCGACTTACAAATATCCTAGCTTGGTTGGGATCAGAACACAGGGTTGATACAGCACCCCGGTGCAATGAGTGTTAAGGGTCTTGCTCAAGGACCCACATTTGGTAACTTCATGAGTAACTTCACATTGGTAACTTCAGTGGACCCGGGATTTGAACCCCCAACCCTTAGATTGATAGTCCAACGCCCTAACCACTAAGCCACCACTCCCACTTTTACACTTGCATACTTCCAAAAGTCTGGTGCAGTAAGAAATTATATCTATACGGGACTCACGGAAAAATACATCATCCTGATACAATAAATATATATGAAATATATTTGGGCACTGAAACAAAAGTGTTTTTACAACAAGCATTATGTGAGCCAAGGTGCTTCCATTTAATTGAAAATCAATGTATTTACTGTATGTAGATGGGCTGCTAAAGTACTTTAATTCAAACAGTTGTGCAGTTATAGGTTTATTGAATACCGAATAAAGACACCAGAGAGTCATAATGCAGTACAACTGCATACAGTTGGGGGGTGGGGGGGGGGTTACTTATAATTACCATCATTATTCAAGTCATAATCACAGTTTTTAAAACAAAGCAGAAAACAAGTGTGTCATAATTAAAAGATCTATAGTGACTGATTTTAATTAAATGTAAAAAAGAAACATGATGATAAAAATAATAAAAAACAAATTAAAATCCCGAATGTGAAAATAGGTTTGGATTCAAAACCATTTCTCATATAAAACCTATTTACAAGCCAGGTAATGAAAGTCTTTCTGTGAATATCCTTTAGTCATGGAATGTTATATAAAAGTTTTAATTTTTTTTCTATTTTATGGCTTTTCATCTTCAAAAACCTAAGTTATCCTGATGACATGCCTTACCAGGTAATGATGGCGGTTGCCTTATTTTAATTACTGAGCTTTACTCATGTGATGCCAGACTTCGTTAATTTTTTTTTTAATGTTGGCACTGGATTGAGTCATTTCAAGGGAGGTGACGCTGTCTTCCACAAGTCAGTCTATAAAGTTGAGTTGCACCCTCAATAGAGCAGTTTGGGTCATCTAGAGTTTTGTAGAATGTGACAGAACGGCATAAACCACTTCCCTTAACTCCATTAACTAGTCTTGTTAATTGTAAACCCAGTACAGTTGTTTTTACAAGGTCATCAAGTAAAGATTACTTGCTTTGTCTTCTTTGGTGTATTATTAATATAAACAGTTAAAAAAATGACCATAAGGCTAAACCAAGAATAAGAATTTAGATAAAGCACAATAGGCTTAACTGCTTTTCTATTATTTTTAAAGACACAGAAAACATTGTTTTGATATGTATGTTTTTATTCTGTCCAATTATGTGAAATCTGTAGTTTCCTTATGCAGGTCTGGGAGTAAGAACAACAAGTTTCCTCATGGCACAATAAATCAAAATATGATTTATAATGTGGGTTTTTGCATAAGCTCATGCATATTCAGGTATTCCTCACTACCCGGGGACGATGGAGCATAATAAAAACATTTTAAAATGTACTCCCTGCCGGTGGATATTTTATTCAGTAAATCTTATTGGTCCCAATAGTCCGAAGTATTTAAACCCAATGAGATTGTGTGTCTCTCCTTCTGTTATGATTTGTCCATCTTTATTAGACTCCACATCCGTACTTGCATATAAAAGTATTATACTTTTCTATTGTACCGGATGTGGCTGGATTAAAATCATCATCCTGGACATCAAATTTTAATGTGTTCCAGTACTGTGTGCTTTCTGTGTGTGCTGTGTTCACATGGGTATTTTGGTAACATGATACATCTTCTTTCCTGTTAACTGAAAATAATGTCACATAGAAGTTTGTCAGCCATGTACTGATATTAATGAGCGGGCCTGACTGTGTTCTCAGGGGTTTACCAGGAACATTATGCAACCACCCACCCTTTCAGTCTGCTGCTTGCATGAAGGATTTATTTAAGAGTTATTAAAGTTATTACATTTACCTCATAAAATATGCAATATTTAATATCCAAATATTAAAAAAAAAAGTTTTGAATGCATTAGTTCTATTTTACCATGTTACATGACCTGCTTCAAAACCATTTAACCTTACCCTTCCAGCTATATTTTCATCATTATATTCCTTTATGAGGGTTCCGGGGGGGTTCCCCATGCCCATCCAGGGGAGAATGTGTCGAGCGCTTGGCAGATACACCCAGGACAGGAAACACTCACTCACACATCCACATACTAAACAGGGCAATTTGGAGCATTCAATTTGCCTTCATGTTTTTGGAATGTGGGAGGAAACCGGAGGAAACCCACACAGACACGGGAAGAACATGCAAACTCCACCCAGATTGGGATTCGAACCGGGAATCCCCAGCGCTGAGAGGCGAATGTGCTAACCACTAAGCCCGTCCCCGCAGTCACTAGATCTCAATCCACTAAGGAATTTGAAATGTGGTGGAACCGGGGATTCACATCCTAGATTTGCCACCAAATCTGCAGCAACTGCGTGGTCCTCCAAAGTCAATATGGACCAAATTCTCTGAAGAATGTTCCATTACTTTGTTGAAAGTATGTTACCACCATTTATGAAAAGGATTTTATGATGCATTGTGTTTTGAGAATTCTGATTAGCAGTCAGTGATGTTTTAAAATCAAATATAGATTAAAATGTGTGTGTGTATGAGTGAATGTGTGATGACTCACTTGCAAATGGTGCAGACGAAGCAGACTGGATGATAGGTCTTGCCCAGTGCTGTAACAACTTCACCTTCCACAAACTCTCCACACACATTACAGCGTGTGCCATGGATCTGCTGGTAGTCCAGCGTGCACAGATAATCTCCGTTCTTTATAAAGAAGCCGCCCTTTGCCAGGTCACAGCCACACACTAACAAAACACAGATAATGATGTAAGCAAGTTTCTTATCATTATTATGACCTTAGGGAATGTACGAAAACCCCAACAATAGTGACAATAATGTTTTTGTTGATTTGTTTAGTATTGCAGTGTGCTTATGACTTATTATGAATTTTTGTATATTTTTCTAATTTTGCATCATGTTTGCTCTATGTAGTTGCTGATATCACCTTACCGTTTGTGGCAAAACATTAGCCGGGTGACGCCCATGGCGGCCATCTGCAAAGCCACAATTTTGGATTGAACTTTACTTTTTTTTAATGGGAATGGGGACATGTGACATCAAACACACTGTGAACTGCACAAGAAAAACAATGGTGTGATCATTCTTAACGTAGCTTTATTCATGATCAAGTTTTTGACACGTTTGAGACATGAAGCAATGACGGTAACCCACCAAAGGATGTGCTCAAAGTGCTGCCCATTCAGGCCTTCTGTATTTGTTGTTTTAGGTGGTATGTGGTAACATTTCTTCTGCGGTATTGCTCTCGGTGTGTCAAGAGTGAGAGAAGAGAATCACATTGACAATTTAACACAATAGGCAGCACTTTAAGCATATCCTTTAGTGGGTTACTGTCGTTGCTCCATGTCACAAACATGTCAATCATTCGATAATGAAATTTTTTTTCGTTAAAAATGACCACACCATAGCCAACAGAGGGTATTTTACAAACAGTCAAACTGTAATCAGTAGAGAACTGATCGATGACCGCATTGATTAGATGACCACTATGCCAGCATATGATTGTTAAGAGATTGTTTAACAGAACGGGCTACACAGTTCATACAATAATACTTCATTAGTTACAGATTTTCGGTACTTTATTAGTTCTAACCGTGTTTCTTGTCTGTTTTTCTTAGGTGTTGTGTTGAGGTGTCCCGTCTCCTTGTCTGTGGCACTGCGGATGTGACCATTGTGGAAGGGAACATGGACTTTTGTTGACTGCCAGCGTTGCAGTCCTGGAGGATGGACTCATAGTTATATAATTGCTTCTATTGTTAAATATGGACTCTACTCTGATGCTGCCTGGCCACTCAAGGAGGACGAGTCCCCCACTGAGCCTTGGTCCTCCCAAGGTTTCTTCCTAAAATAACATCATTACAGGGAGTTTTTTCTTGCCACTGTCGCTTCGGCTTGCTGTTTGGGGGTTTAATCTTTGGACTCTGTAAAGCTGTAAAACACACTGTTGTAAAAAGCGCTGTATAAATAAATTACTTGAACTTGAGCTGCTGATCCAATTCCTTATCCGATCCCGCCTCAATTTTTGAAATGCTTTGCTTGCTGATATCCCATGTTCCACAATCCGATATCTACAGTTGGTTTAAAAGTCAGCAGCCCAACTTTTATTCAACCAGCCCAAGTGAACTCTGGTCATTCCATTACTCATCTCTCTCCATTGGCTTCCCGTAGCTGCTCACATTCAGTACAAGGCACTGACTCTGGGCTACAGGACAATCTCCAGATCTTACCCCTCCTACCTTCAATCCATTTTTCCTAAACAGACTCCGACTCATACACTGCGCTTTAGTGATGAATGTCGCCTGGTGACTCCAACTCACCGTAGCGCTAATAATCACTCCATTTCATTCAACACTGCTAAATGGTGGAACACCAATTTTCCAAACACCATCCTTAAGGCTGACTCACTCAGCATCTTCAAAAACTTTTCTAAACACATTCTCCAAACACAAAAAATAGTATATTTCTATAAATGACTCTGGAGCAAATTTTGTGCTACATGTAAATAGAATTAAAATGCATACAAGAATAGACCAACACAATGGTTTACCAACAGTTATAAAAATGCCTGAGGAAAACCTTGAACTGTCCATTATCTAGAGCACCAGCAAGGTTAAAACCCAAGTACTAACTGTAGTGCAAGGAAACCTGTCATGGTTCCAAAAATAGGTTTAAATAACAGTCATTGTGCGGGCAACACTATTGTACTTTACATAAAGCTTTATCTTTGTGGCATTGTGTCTAACTGGAAGGTTTTAAAAGTAGTTACGTGTATGAAGGTTAAATGAGGATGTGTATAATGTTACACAATTGGGAAATTGATCAAATGTCTTATTAATACAAAAATATAATACTCATCAACATTAAGTTTAAGGCAGCATTTAATATATGATGAATGATTAAGTGATTTGTAGATCCACATTAAATACTATGACATTCGGAATAAAAAAAACAGTTTGCTGTGGGATATTTCCTGTACATAATTTGTTTTCACTCATAAATAATTAGATTTAAAACAGTGTGTGCCAATTAAGTGCTTCTGGGAAAACAACATGAGGATATGTGCCTTTACAGGAAATCAATGATCCGCAACTATAATGATTTAAAGAAGACTCCATCCCTGCAGACTATACAGATAATCAAGATGAATATAATGCAAAAAAAAATGTATACATGATTATTAATAGTAATAGTAGCTGATATTTTATTCATAGACAAAGGTATGTGGATATTCTTTCTGATTGTTAACCAAAAACTTTTTAAGTAATAAATGAGCAGCATGCATAAATGGGCTTCTTCAACAGGGAAAAGACAGAGCAGAAATGACCGGTGAACTTATTTATATAAAGGATCAAATAATATAATATATAACATTAAAAATATAAACATTAAATTAACAATAACAGGGATGGATTGGCGCCTGTCCTGGTTGTATCTTCCCTATCGCCCGAGACGTTCTCCCCTGGATGGGCATGGGGAACCCCACCACGACCCTCGTCGAGGATTAAGAGCATTGAATGAATGAATTAATTAAAAATAAATATTAAATTTGGGGAGTTTTATGTTTTTATGTTATATTCATTATTTCTTACCCAAGTACGTTATCCATAAATCCAATATTCATGTTTTATTAACACATTTGTAAAGCTTTATAACACTTGTCATAAGCCTTTGTTATTGTGCTACTGAAAATGTTTATAACCACACTCCTAAAGTGCTATAAAGAATGTGCCATAAGGATTCAAAACACAAAGCCGCTCATAGCAGGTACTGAATGCAAAGCATTCTTAAAGGTATAGTA
This sequence comes from Xyliphius kryptos, assembly GCA_025769995.1. Classification (NCBI taxonomy): domain Eukaryota; kingdom Metazoa; phylum Chordata; class Actinopteri; order Siluriformes; family Aspredinidae; genus Xyliphius; species Xyliphius kryptos. Next base: position 18,192 of record JAOUQT010023501.1, read on the forward strand.
CATAATTTATCATTTTGCCTCATTGATTTATCTGGGTTCTCCTTGTCTAAACCTCTGTTAAAATCTGATCATGTATATCACCATGTTTAATCAGAGGTTAAAGAAATCATTTTATATGTTTTTTTATGTTACTTTTTTTTTTAAATATTTTTATGTATATACAATATATGAATAAAAAACAATCAGTTTGGCATTACTTACTTTTGCAGGTGAAGCACTTGATATGAAAGTGTTTGTTTTGTACTCGCAGCACTTCGCCTTTGCATGCTTCTCCACACTTGTAACACTGGATGGTGGGTTTCTCTGTACGGTGATGAGCTTCTTGAGAATGGCTGACTATTACACACAAAATTTTAAAAATCTGTAAATATTATTCATTTAACACAATTTAAGGCATTTTGGCAGCACTTGCTATAAATCTGGTATTCATAATGCATTACAAACACATTCATTAGGCTTAATAAAATCTCCATAAGGCTTTAGCACGGTGGCTTGGTGGTTAGCACGTTCGCCTCCGGGTTCTCTGGTTTCTTCAAACATGGATTCAAGGTATATTGAACGCCCAAAATTGCCCCATAAAGTGTGTTTTTGTGTGTGTGGCTGTGTAAGTGTGTGCCCAGTGATAGATTGACGCCCTGTCCTGGGTGTAGCGCCCGAGACTTTCTCCCCTGGATGGGCATGGGGAACCCCACCGCGACCCTCGTAGAGGATTAAGCATAAGATAATGAATGAATAACTAATAAGGAAACAAACAAGGGTGCAGTACAGTTAATGAACACAAATAGGGAAAACTAAGGCAAAGGTTAATTAACTCGTGACATAAGAACCCACGGAAGTATCGCGCATGGCTAAACCGTGACTATTATGCACTTAGTAGACATTCGAGCTGCCATGGTACCTGTTCCCTACAGATCATAACCTATAAAGAATTAAAAATTAAATACATGCATAGTCATAAATAATAAAGAGGAGAATTTAACAGATGAATATAATAGAATTACTATTCCTAGTAAACCAGCTTCTTGATTTGAATATTTTATGAACTTTCTGTGGAACTTACTTAGTTAATAAGGATAAATTGGACAAAGGGCACATGTGCAAGTTAATTAACGTCTCATTGCAAGTCATGGCAGGTTAGTTAAGTCGTGGTTAATAATAGGGAATAGCAAGCAGTAATTATGGTGGAACTAATTAAGATTTACATTACATTTAATCATTTAGCAGATGCTTTAATGAAACAGTAGTTGAGGAAAAAACATTAAAATAAGTAATAAAGAAGGTATTATTGCACACTTTTGTGTATATATTGCTGAAGGGGCACTTAAAGAGTTCAATGGTGCCCTGCTCACATCTTTTGCATGTTTTATAGGGTTGCCTGCACTTTATGTTAATGTGGAGGCTTTTGATGCTGTACTTATAAATATTGATAAGCAGATTAAGTCCTCTGTCCTGTGACACACCTTTTTTTTTCAAAGAAACAAAGTGCAACCCTATCTCTCGTTACCAGAGGCAGCCAGCAATTCTAATCCAATCCCTTTATACAGTAAGCTGTTTTTAAATTTTATGCTAAAATGTAGTAAAGTTGTTATTAATACTAATCACAGAGATGTGATTTAAAAAAAAAAAAAAAAAGACATATTTAACAAAAACTACTTCTAGATTTTTTGAATATACTGTAGGTCAACTTAAAATCTGTCTTAAGTGTTTCAAGTAAATGTAGTCATTTAGCATTATATTCAATAGTGCCTGCCATCAAATAGTTTTACAATTTTCTAAATTATGTCTCTGTAGCAAGTTTGGTACTGTAATGTAGACTCTACTGACAGGCATTAAAACTTAGAACTGGCTATTGGATACTTTTGCACATTTCTCTCACATTTACATTTAGTCCTTTATCAGACGCTTTTATCCAAAGCGACTTACAAATGACAGAACAACACAAGTCAGTAGTTAAAAAGTCAAGTTACCCTGGAATAAATGTCTATTTAGAAGTTTCTTGAAAATACTGAAGGACTCAGTCCTAAAGACGATAAAGATTGTTCCACCATTTAACAGTGGTGAACAATATGGCGTGAGATGGACTGAAGGAAAAGGGGGCCCAGAAAGGAAAAGACCCAGAGGTTGTCCTGTAGGCCAGATCCTTGTACTGAATGCAAGCAGCTACAGGAAGCCAATGGAGAGATGAGTTGTGGAATTACGTGAGTTTGTTTGAGCTGGTTAAGTTTTGAACCAAATGTAGAGGCCGGATTGTGAGCAACAATCTCCGGACTGGGAGATGAGCAAAGTAGTACAATAGTCGAGATGGGATAGGATGAGGGCTTGGACCAGCAGCTGAATAGTCTGTTTAGTTAAGAAAGGTCTGATCTTCCTGTTGTTGTACAGGATGAATCTGCAGAAAAAGGCAATTTTAGTGACCTAAAATATAAAATATGGTCATCTAATTGCCAAATTAGAGCGCAGTTTATTTTAAACATTGGGAAAATAATGTATCGTTTATTATAAAAATGGTAAATCTGATTGCCTGAGCTGCTTGTCTAGCCGTCTAGACAATATTTAAATTAAACTGCATTCTGTAACTTGGTAATTTGATTGTTAAAGAAACCGGAAATCTTTTAATTGTGTCAGGTTTCATTTAAAAAAACAAATGGATTTTGTCGCAGAAAGCAAGTTTATTGGCAATTTCGCTTTCAGTCAACACATTTATGAAACAAATTATGTTTTTTATATAATAATGTGTTGGTAACCATTTTATAAAAGCAATTAGGCACTCAATGATGTACATTATTGTGAATAAACCACAGAAAGTGGTGTAACTCTACTCCACTTGTGTGTCGTGCCTAATAACACCTCTTTCCCATGGTTTATTTGCAATAATGCATACCCTGTTGTGCCTTATTGCTTCATCACGCATTGATACGACTGTAAAATGGTCAGAGGTGTGCATTATTGTCACAGCCAATCAGATTTAAGGATCAGAACTACCCTTCTTATAATAATAGTTAAAGGTTACATTGAAGCCCTCAATCATCCAGATTGAAGCATACAATATCTTAAATATTGTATTGTTAATCATGCATATGCATCAGCATCATTTTAGGAAATCTGCATTTTCTCTTCGATCACACTAATGTAGAAACCCTGAGTTATCAATCTAAAACAGCTGTTCCAGCATTTCCAAAATTCTCAATTTAGAAGCCGTGCCATGGAATTAGTATGGATGCCAAGGTTTTGCCCAGCACCCAAAACATTTTCCCCTAGATGGGTATGGGGACCCCTCCCCCCTTCCCTCCCACCCAGCAGCCCTCATAGAGGATTAAGCGGAAGATCATGAATCAATGAATAAATATTCCATATTATATTGGATTCAAGGCTACCCATTATTGAATGATGCCATTGTTTTTCACAGTTCATAAACATTTAGGTTAGATAGATAGAGTACTTATCCCAGAGGAAATTTGGCAACCAGTAGCAGCAAAAGCACAGGAATAATATACAATATTACACAAAGTCCTAAAAAATACTACAAGTAAGAACCAATAAATACAATGAAGCCTATTAAGCTGCATGACATTGCAGTAATTAACAACTAGATTAAATGGATAATGTTTAGAATAATAACATACACCTGCTAAAGGGGCCATGGTGGAACCAAAATCTGATTGGTTGAAGCAACAGTTTGATCGACCCCCTCTTTTAATAGCATGTCTGTAGTAGATGTGTGTTTTGAGAGGTTTTTTGAGTCGTGTGAGTCAGCATTGCAGATGTTGGGAAGATTGTTCCACCATTTAGCAGTGGTGAATGAAATGGAGTGAGAATTTGCACCTAGGTGAGTTGGAATCACCAGGCGACATTCGTTAATAGAGCGCTGTGAACGAGTTGGAGTGTATTTAGTAAAGATGGACTGAAGGTAAGTGGGGGCAGAACCAGTGACTGTCCTGTAGGCC
>JAOUQT010023511.1:0-11695 GCA_025769995.1 Xyliphius kryptos
AATCCACCACAGGTCCATCACATTAAAACAACAGACCAAAGTCTTCAACCTGCCACAAAAAAAAACCCAAAATAAAGATCTATGGCGTCAAAACGGGGTCCAAAAGTTCTAAGAACTTAAACACAGAATCCGTAAGCAAAAAAAATGTATTTTCTTCGTTGCACGTTTTCACGTGTACATTTTTCCGCCTGCGCTTCTCTCTATCGCCCCTTCGCGTCTAAAAAATTCTCACGTTCGATTTTTGGATTTAGGACTCGTTTTTACAGGTGGGAGGGACCTACACAGTAATTGGCTACCCGAGAGCGAATTCGTTAGCGAATATGCGCGAAACGTGTTTGTTTACTCCTATTGACTATTTCAATTTTCATTATTTTTTTTCCAGTCACACTTTTACAAATGTGTTAATCCACAATTTGTCATGGTGTAGCATGGCTGAGTGGGCTGGCCTTATCTCGAGCAGCCAATTACTGTCTAGATCCCACCCACCCGTTAAAACAGGCCTTAAAGCCAAAAATCGAACGTGAGAATTTTTTTAACGCGAGGGGGCGATAGAGAGAAGGGCAGGCGAAAAAATGAGAAGCGCAAGCGAAAAAAATGCAACGAAGAAAATACATTTTTTGCTTACGGATTCCGTTTTTAAGTTCTCAAAACATTTGGACCCCTTCTGACGCCATAAAGATCAACCCAATTTTACACAAACGACCACAACCAACAAAGGAAACTAATAACTCAATAACATACATTAAAAGTATACACGCAGAAGAAACAAACAATAAACCCTCAAACAACTAAAGTAGAAGCTTAAGCAGAAAAACCTTGCACCTGCAGCTCACACCGCGTGCTTTATTAACCGCATGACATATTTACTCAACTTTCAAAGTTTAATAATAAAACCAGTGAAAAAACTCACCATATTTAGTTAATAATGGACTTTTCTGTTGCAACACGAGGCCGAACCCACAGCACAGGTACAAACACTGATTACAACCTCACCTGCATGGACACACACTCCGTCTGACTGGGTCCTAAAGCCCCCCAGGTTCAAACCCAGTGTTTTACGTCACGTTGTTTTTCATCAATCTATATTATATAAATATAAAGTCTTATTTTTAAAACAGATTTTGTTCGTAAATTAATAAATGAATGTGTTGGGGATTTATGGGTAAAACTCAATTTGTAATGGAACATGTGTGTGTTTTGATTATTGTATCGGTCTTGTATCGGACTAATAGAAACATATTAAAGAGGATTTACACTGCACGTGGTATTTCAGCAATTCTAATTAAGGAGAATAATTACATCTTTATGTTCACGTGTCTTAGTGTTGTAATAAAAGACCTGCTTTGTTCAAAATACTTTAAGGATGAGGTACAGTCCCGTTTCAATTTTCCATGCCGTTTTATGGTGCATTTTCTCTAAATGGCCACTAGAGGGAGACATGTCATTATGTTTACACTTCAACTCTACGGCGTCGTTTTATTAAAAGAAGTTTCATTAATAAAACAGCGTTTATATTAACTTTTTATCTTCCACTGGCAACTCCTCTATGAACATGAAGGACGTTTTTACAACAAATCATTTACATAATTACCATGCCCATCCAGGGGAGAACATCTCAGGCGCTGGGCAGATACACCCAGAACAGGGCACCAATCCTTCACTGGGCACCCACACGCACACATAATATAGGGGCAATTTAGAGCATTTTATTTACCTTGAATCTACGTTTTTATAAATAATAGATAACTCCACCCGGATAATATATGGACCTTTATAGAACCATTCATACACTAATGGATTTACATGCATAATAATAACATTGTTAAGAAAAACGTTTAATCCTCTCTCTCTCTCTCTCTCATAATCAATAATAATGATAAACTGTTTGGGTAATTTTACTTTAAGTTATAAAACATATATAACCCCCTATAGGTAACCACATCTAGTTATGTATTTAAAATTTAATTAGGTTCTTAATTTATTTAGTTTATATTTTTAAAATTTATTGTTGCACATTTGAGCGGCACGGTGGAAGTTTCCATGTCCTCCCCATGTCGGTGTGGGTTTCCTCCGGGTTCTCCGGTTTCCTCCCACAGTCCAGAAACATGGATTCAAGGTAAATTTAATGCTATAAATTGCTCCGTATAGTGTATGAGTGAGTGTGTACCCAGCGATACATTGGCACCCTGTCCTGGGTGTATCTGCCCAGCGCCCGAGACATTCTCTCCTGGATGAGCATGGGGAACCCCACCGCGACCCTCGTTGAGGAATAAGTGGAAGATAATGAATGATGGACATTCTGCACAAAGTTCATGTTAGATTTCATTTGCTTCACTTTAAAGGAAAATGTATTTAGGGGTAACAAAACCTTACACTTTACATCAGTTATCAATTAAAATTACAGTACAAAATAAAACTTATTATCGCTGAGGCCACCCCACCCCATAGAACTCAGGCCCGTGGTGGTCATGACCCATAGGAGCTGTGGTGTGTGTCCGTTATTTTCGTTTCTGAAAGGTGGCGAACCTAATCAGAGTCACCGCATCACCCTGAAGGGGTTTCGTTCAGATTAATGACCTTCTTGCTGTACATCATCAGATACACGCTGCGATTCATCCCACGACCCCACAAACCTTCATCTCTGTCGGATCCGGTCCGGAAACGAAGACTATGAAACCTCATATTGTTGATGATGAGACAGAAACCCCGTGGATTACTGGACATCTTATATCTTTCGCTCTGAAAGAAAAGTTTACATTAAAACAAGTTTAGACTTTGTTTTACATTCCTGACAAAAATATAAAACTGCTGTACAGAGGTAAGACGTTTAACCTGCACACCAGGATCAAACTCGCTGCCAAAATTTATGACAAAGTTTTGAAGAAAATAGTTTTAAACCAATAAATCACAAAATCTTACTATTTTTGTCTTTTATAGTTGAAGTGTACCTATAATGAAAATTACAGACCTCTCTCATCTTTCTAAGAAGGAAAACATGCTCAAGAATTCATTCATTTGGCTCTGGGCATATACACCCAGGACAGGGCGCCAATCCATCACTGGGCACACACCCACTCACATCCACACACACACATCTATACAGGGCAATTTAGAGCATTCAATTTACCTTGAATTAATGGTTTTGGAATGTCGGAGGAAACCAGACAACATGGAGGAAACCCACGCAGACACTCCACCCAGATACTGACTGAATACTTTTTTTGACTCACTGTATCTTAGTTGGGGTCGGCCTTACAGCCATAATAAGGGTTAGGAAACCACATAGGTAACTTCAGTGGACCTGAGATTTGAACCCACAACCTTCAGGTTGACAGTCCAACTCCCTAACCACTAAGCACCGAAACTCCTCAAACTCAGCCACCTTTACGATCCTTGGTGTGTGTAACTAAAATCACAGTCGGGTGTCGGCGGTCATAAACATACAGGACCAGAGTGCGTCAATCACCTGCATGAATCTCGGATCTGGTAGATCTGCAAAGAAAGAAAAACCAGAACCATGTCAACTGTTTCTCCATCTCCACTCAGATACATACACAAGCCCTCATGGTGGCCTGGGTTTGAACAGGTACCTTCCATAGGTTCTGTACTCGCTGGCAGGAAGAGTTCCTTTAGCTCAGGGAGCTCCTCCTGAATAGCTTCATCCTCCAGCATCTTCAGAAACTGCTGGCATGTCTGATCTCCTTTGCTCATTATAGCATCCAGGAGGCTGACGATGATCTTCTCCTGTGTGTGGTTTGGGTGGTTCAGATTGTTGTATTCACGTTTGGTGATGATTTTGTCCCTCTGCACAAACTGCAGTACGTATCCAGACTTAGCCGAGAGAATCTCGATGAGTAAAACCTTCTTCTCTCTCAGTGTCTCCATTTCTGAAGAACAAATAAGAACCAGAGTTCACTTAATCCAGCATGTGTACTGTGTTAACATCCTGTGTACGGTTTCACACTCTTCTAACGGTCACCCTATTTGCAAAATAAGAGCACCACTGTGGATTTGATGTTTCCTTCAACAGGGGTTCCCAATGGGTGTTCTCATGGTCCTTAAGTTCTCACTTTAATAGAATACAAAATGAACCAATTTCTAAAAAGTAGCTTTAAAAACATGTAGACTCAGGGATTTAACTCTCAAGCCGAACTAAACAAAGACAACAGTTCTAAAGTATTTCCAAAGAACATTTCAGAAACCAGCTGGGCTCCTTAAACTTGTTCAACAAGATCATCATCCGGTCATTGAACCTGAAGGTAAAAGGAAACCTCTATATTTATGAATTAAACAATTAACAGTAATTAATGATCCTAAAATCAGACTGAATGAGATAGAACACACAGTAGACCCTCACAGACCTCATTCAGTATTATTACATCAGAAGTTACAGATGTGAGTCGTGTGATGAGTTTGTAAACCGGCAGCTGCTGAGATCAGAACGAGGCGAGTTTAATCTTCTCTCATTTCAGCTGAACAGTATTCAGACAAAACTATATTTATTTGCTAATGAGGGTTGTCCTGAAACCAATCCCAGCATTAACTGGATATAAGATAAGATATGGAATACATTGAGATATGGAAAGATAGATAGGTGATAAAAACCCAGCACCCAGACTGTGCTCCAAGGATCATGAAAAAAAACAAAAAAACCTTTTGGCACACAAGCACAGATATCACACATTGACATAGTCTAGTCACGGCAGAGAGTACAAGCAGCCTTTATACAGGCACTCCTTTATACAAGACCCGTTTAGCCGGAGCCAAGGGATCAAGATGGGGAGAAGTTCTGATTGGGTTAGAAAGGAGGGAGGCAAATAGTCTGTGTTCTCAGTTTGCATAATGACAATGCAATAATACGGGAGTCACAATAATCCAACAATGTCCTTTGGAAAAAGGGTAGATATACAGGACTCCATGGCAACGGTGGGGGCCGAACCAGGAGGCCAAAAGCAGATATGACTCAGATTTATTAATGAGTTATATGTACGATTAAGTTACAGTCTGAAGGCCAATGGCTCTAAATCAATCATATTGGGCAGCCTATGGGGACATCGAACAACTGACCCAACTCTTTAAATTTCCTGACGTACCAGGGCAACGCCCAATCCAATCAGCAAAATACACGTAATCATAAATCCTTTTAATGTCCTTTACGCAAAGAGGCACCAGGCACATGACACGGCACTTTCCCTACGTGTCCATTATGTAACCAGCTGCAAACGTTCCATCAGCACATGAGAGTTCAATGTGGGGAAACAAAGCACACTAAACACCAACCAAGAGTGTGGTAGTTCAGCGGTTAGGAAGTTGGGCTACTAATCTGAAGGTTGTGGCGTCAAAGCTCAGGTCTACTAAAGGTATCATTGTGGGCCCTTGAGCAAGGCTCTTAATCTTCTTTGCTCCAGGGTGTTGTTTCAACCCTGTGTTCAGACCAAATGCAAACCATTACAGAGCATTACCGCGTTTAATTTTTTTTACATTTACACTGTAAAAAAGGAAGGGAAGGGGAAAAAAAAAATCACACACACAAGCAGACGTGGACATACAAACTCCTTGGCTGAATACATCAAACCACGACTTTCTTGCTGTAAAATCTAGTATTTAGTGCTCATCACTGCTTCGTGTCAGTGTTCTCTTTTAAAATAGAAATAAAAAAAAATTATGATTAACTAAGTACATGCTTTTGGATTGTAATCTTTCTCAAAGCTTTTTTTGAGAATCCCACTCAAACAGGAGAACATGCAAACACAGAAAGGACCATTATAATGTGTTCCGATATAAACCGCTAAGTTGGATTAATGTTTTTTTTTCCATCAAAATTTCATTTGCACCTCTGTGTGTCGACTCAGGTATTTAAGATTTGCAAAAGTGATCCTAGTTCAGGATAATTTCACATAAAATATTAATAAAATGTGGGGAAAAAACCCTTAAACAATTATATAATTGCTGGTTTGGGAAAAAAAATAAAGTGGAGACCAGTAAAAGACCCAAAGTAAAATTTTCTGCTGATGGAATCAACAGGTTTTTTTTTTTTTTTAAAAAAAAGCAGGAGTAAAAGAAGAAATGTCACCTTCAGCAGCACAGCTTCTGCAACGTTAACGCTCAATTGAGTGTAGAACCCTCAGCTCCTCCGTCGAAGTGGTGTCAGGATGAAAAGACAGGTCGGTTTTGCTCATAAACCAGACATTCGAGATTCTTATCTGTCATGCAGAAACACCATTAAATGGTTAGGTGCAGTTTTGAAGCACTGGGACCGAATTAAACACCTAAAATAATATCAGTGTATTAAAGCCTCGTCCCATACGGTGTAACGAGGGTTTGGATTATTTTACATAAATTATGGTGAATTAAGTGGCATTTTTATTAAATGCACAAAACAAAGTTAAATGCTTGATGGTTCTTGAACGTTTGTTAAGCAGTAGGGTAGTTACCAGTTAGTAACCTACCAAATCACCAGCACATGCACCAAAATAATTTTAAAATGGCAACTTCGCATCACTTTCCAAAATAAAGAGGACATCGGTAACAATTCTCTGTTCCAATTTTTGGAGACTCATGTGTTTAAATTTCTAAACTAAACAAAGTGTTCCTTTCTAAAGAATTTTTAAAGAACATTTTAAACTTGTTCAACAAGATCATCGTGGTGAAAGTAAAAGTATATTCAAAGCAGGATGTCTGAATAATTAAAAACCTGTAGATTGAATTAGTAATTAAGCAACTAACAGTAAATACAGCAGCGAGCGGCGATCCCGGGGGTGGACCCACAAGCTACGGCCATTTAGATTTTTACAAACGAACATCCTGCTCCGTAAACCTGAGCTTCATCTCAACACAACTCATCTGATGTTCTACATGTCATTCCTTTAGGTCTGCTACTATGACAACCACCATTTTAAAGATCACAATGTAATGAGGATGTTCCTCTGAACTGTAGAGTGAAGCATCTTAGAATTTTGAACGGAATGGAGAAGTCCAACTTCTTTGAGAATAATTAAAGTGTGCGCTGTGCTGAATTTTTTGTTACCACACACAGGGGTTTACTAAAAACAAGTTTGCCACAAATCGGAGTGGCCGTAGTTTATGGGTCCAAATTGCAAAGTTGTTTGTTTGAGGTCTGGTAGTCTGGAAAAAATAGGGTCTAGTCTGAAAATGTGTTTTGTCGCACTTTAGTGCCAAATATAGGGCCAATCAGTGTGGATTTTGTTATCTGAGAAGATGCACACCAGCTGTACCACTCGACAGCCCAACATGTTTTACCCTAAAATAATAACAATAATAGTAATAACAAAAGGGAGAAATCTTTTAAACAATAGTTTAACGTCACACTCACGCCTCCGAAAGCCTCGGACCTCATTCATTATTATTCGTGATGATATGATATGATGATTGTAAACCTGGAGCTCCTGAGATCAGAATCCCGGGAGAAATTGCAGATGTTACAGTTTCTCAATCTGTAAAAAGTACAAAACATATATATAATAAGAATACAGTAAGAGTAAAGTTGCTGAAGAGTAAAAACACTCTTAAAATAAAGTGGCAAATGCAGTGGTGACATCCATTGCACAATATATGATAATGTTTTTTTTGCAATTTTTTTTTGTTTTGCACATCTAAAAACTGAATACTATATAATTGCTATTGCACATATAAATTTTATTTCACACAAAGTGAAGAGTTGTAGAGTTAGATGGCTACAGGAATGATCTTTTGTGGTGCTCTGTGGTGCATTTTGGTGGGAGACAGTGTGTGGTACAGCGAGTGGGAGGGAGACAGTGTGTGGTACAGTGGGTGGGAGGGAGACAGTGTGTGGTACAGTGGGTGGGGGCAGTGTGTGGTATAGCAGGTGGGCGGTGTTGTCCATAATGACTTCAGCTTAGACAGCATCCTCCTCTCTGACACTGCAGTCAGCAAGTCCAGCTCCACACCGACAACATCACCGGCCTTACGGATCAGTTTGTTTCATGGGCATCTGCCACTCTCAGCCTGCTCTCCCAGCATGCAACAGCATAATGGATAGCACTCACCACCACAGACTCATAAATGTTCCTGCAGATGTTGAAGGACCTCAGACCACACTGACCCCGTTGATGGACACAGGGGTCACCGGTGCCTTGTTTCACCCCAGATCTACCACCAGCTCCTTTGTCTTTGAGCTGGTTCAGCTCGCACCATGTCACAAAGTCCGTCCCCGTAGCCCTGTGCTCTTCCTCAACACCCCTGCTGATACATTCAACTATATCGCCGAGTAATTAGATGTCACTGAGGGAATAATTAAGAAACTACAAATTACCAGCCACCAGCTTCTTGTTGACAGAATCCTAACTGTGCAGCAACAGATGACTTACTGTCTCTGATTCTACATCCACATGGTGGAGGTATGTAATAGCTCAATGGTTAGGGTGTTGAGCTAGCGGGTTCAAATCCCAGGTCCACTGAAGTTAAGCAAGACTCTTAACCCTCATTGATGTGTGTAACTCCATGTTCTAAGCACAACTGGACCAGTTCTAAAAGTAACTGACTACAATCTGTAAATTTAGAACTACAAAGTCCATCTATATGATCAAGCTGATGAAATGGACAGAAAGTGATGGCTGAGAGTATGTTACCTTTAAAAAGGTTTGCTTTCTGGGAGTGAATCCTGAAAATCCTGTATTTATTCCATGACTGTCAACAAAAAAGAAAAACACTAAATGCTTGATCTTTTTTGAAAGTTTGTGCAGTTGGGTAGTTGGAGAACCTATTAACTCAACAGCACAAACATATGATTTTAAACGCCAACGACGTGTTACTTTCCAAAATAAAGAGGACATCAGTACGGATTCTCTGTTTGAACATGTGGACACTCAGGGATTTAACTCTCAAGCCGAACTAAACAAAGACAGCAGTTCTAAAGTATTTCCAAAGAACATTTCAGAAACCAGCTGGGTTCCTTAAACTTGTTCAACAAGATCATCATCCGGTCATTGAACCTGAAGGTAAAAGGAAACCTCTATATTTATAAATTAAACAATTAACAGTAATTAATGATCCTAAAATCAGACTGAATGAGATAGAACACACAGTAGACCCTCACAGACCTCATTCAGTATTATTACATCAGAAGTTACAGATGTGAGTCGTGTGATGAGTTTGTAAACCGGCAGCTGCTGAGATCAGAACGAGGCAAGTTTAATCTTCTCTCATTTCCAATGGAACAGCTGAACAGTATTCAGACAAAACTATATTTATTTGCTAATAAGGGTTGTCCTGAAACCTATCCCAGCATTAACTGGATATAAGATAAGATATGGAATACATTGGGAAAGATAGATAGGTGATAAAACCCAGCACCCAGACTGTGCTCCAAGGATCATGAAACAAAAAAAACCAAAACCTTTTGGCACGCAAGCACAGATATTACACATTGACATAGTCTATTCACGGCGGAGAGTACAAGCAGCTATTATGCAGGCGCTCACAGACCCGTTCAGCCGGAGCCAAGGGGTCAAGATGGGGAGAAGTTCTGATGGGGTTAGAAAGATATTATTTATATATAAATAATTCCAAATTGTTACTCGTTTCAAATACTCAAATTTCGTTTGTGTACATGCTACATGTGATGAAAATGATAAAACCTTCTTGAATCCTTGACATTTACACTTCTGTTTGTTTTTTGACATATTTAAAACCAAAAATAAAAACTTGTGGTGTAGAAATCACGTTAAGAGCATTTAAAACCGAACTTAAGATGACAAATAGGTGTGAAACAAGGTTTCACTCTGGTGACAGAAAGGACACTGGTCATTAATAAAGAGAAAGTTGTGCGTTCCAAGTTCCCTCCTGTTGGAGCCAGCATTTTAAAGCAATAATAAGCATTTCGCTGTCTAATAGCGCCCTCTGGTGTTATAAATTCAATTACAAGCACGTAACAGCCAACTAAAACATGAAACCACATTTTTCTGGCCTGAGATCCACTTTTTTCAGAATTTATCTTTTTTTTTTAGGGTTTAGTGTATAGCCCTCTTTACACACACCATGTTAATATTATTACAATACAATCCAGGGAAGAAAAAAAAGCATTATTCAAGGTTTCAAGGAGGTTTCATTATCATTTACGTCACATGTGGCATGCAATAAAAAACGAAATTATGTAATATAGTATAATATAGATATAATTAAAGAACATATAATGTACACTATACAAACATATATGTACACACAACTATGAATACAAACAATTTCACTTTAACATTCTTACATTTGGAACGGGGATCTTTCTAACCCTCAACAAGTGGTTACCGGAGTCCCGCAGGGCTCAGTACTCGGACTCCTCCTCTTTTCATTATACATGTCATCGCTGGGCACCGTCATTAAGGCACATGTTTTTTCTTACCGTTGCTATGCTGATGACACTCTGCTCCATTTGGCTTTTCCCCCGACGACCACTCAGTCTCTAATCAGATATCCGCCTGCCTCACCGACATATCTGTTTGAATGAAGGACCGTCATTTTAAATTAAATCTGGCAAAGACTGAATTGCTTATATTTCCAGCTAAACCTGACCTGAACCTCCAAACTGACGGCTCCACAATCTCTCCATCCGACTCGCTCTGTAATTTTGGTTTTTCAATTGACAATCATCTAAAACTTTCAGATAAGGTCACGAAAACTGCCCGTTCCTGCAGATTCATTTTGTATAACATCAAGAAAATCAGAGCTTTCCTAACAGAACAGGCTACTTAGCTGCTGGTCCAGGCCCTCATCCTATCCCGGCTCCACTATTGTAACGCTCTGCTTGCCGGTCTCCTTCATCAGAACCTGCAATTGGTCCAAAACTCCGCAGCCCTACTCGTGTTCAACCAACCAAAGCGAACACATGTCGCGCCATTACTCCTCTCTCTTCATTGGCTTCCTGTAGCTGCTGCATTCAGTACAAGGTACTGACTCTGACCTACATGACAGTTACTGGATCTGCCCCCTCTTACCTTCAGTCCATCTTTACTAAATACACTCCGACTCGTTCACTACGCTCTAGTGTTGAGTGTCGCCTGGTGACTCCAACTCACCGAGATACGAATTCTCACTCCATTTCATTCAGCACTGCTAAATGGTGGAACGACCTTCCCAACAATATCTGTAAAGCTGACTCACTCAACATTTTCAGGAAACTTCTCAAAACCCATCTCTTCCACAGACACTTGCTATAATTTTTTATTTATTTATTTTAAATCGCCAGATGGAGTTAGGTTGATGGGTTGATGGTGCTGCAGTTTAGCTGTTTCTTCCTAAAAATACTGACTTGTCTTGTTCTCTCATTTGTAAGTTGTTTGGATAAAAGCGTCTGCTAAATGACTAAATGTAATTGTACATTTAAATTTTAGCAGCAATAAAAATGGATATGTAATATAAGAGACAGCTGATTTTGTGGCAATATGTAAACTTTAACATGTAAATGAAGTTTGAGGTAGATAGATGAGATGGATCCCCAGTGCTGAGAGCCAGACGTGTAAGCCACACTGCCGTCCTGGTTCTTATGTTTTAATTTTATTTATAGAACTGGTTCAGTTTGGCAATATAACCACAGATATATTTTACTTGTTAACTAACCTTACCCACAAAAATCACCTGAGTAGAAAACCTTTAACCTCCTAGGACCTGGCGTCCACATGCGTGGACAAAAACGCATGCTATGCCAAGAGTTCGGGTCTTAGGA
>JAOUQT010023561.1:1134-11694 GCA_025769995.1 Xyliphius kryptos
ACCACAGTTTCACTCAATGTCAGACTTTCCCAAAACCAGCAAACTGTCCCTTATTATTAACCTTATTAAAGACATATTAAGCTTTGTATTTGTGCACTAGTTTAGAGAAAAACATTATATTCAGTGGTTACAAGCTGAAAAATATTTGTTATTACTTTACTGGGAAAAAGTTGGCATTTTTCCAAAAGTTGTGCGCAAGACATTTAAAAGAATTTATTTACACAAAGTACAATTTTCGGTTGTTTTTTTGGTGACAAGTTCTGAAGTAATTGTGCACTATAAACATGTAAAAAATAGCCATTTTTAAGTATAACATGGTAGAATGTAAACAATGGCTTTAAAGATGATTCACGCATTGTTCGATATTTAAAGTGAACTGTTGGTTGTAGAAAGGTGAAATTATTTGAATTATTTTTTAGAAGAAAAAGTCATTAATTTAAAACAATCTCAGGGAAGCTAGCCAAAGGGAGTGCTCCTGCACAAAGAGGTTAAATCCTCACATGGCCGACAAGACATTGCATCCACATTCCCGTGCTTATTAATAGCTCTGTGTTCAGTTTTAAAGTCATCCTCTTGGCTCCCGGAAAAGTCCCTCTGGGACCAGCCAGGTAAAAGAAGCATCATCTTGCACCTAGGACAGTATAGCTCCATGAAAATGATGCACATCATCCAGATAAACAACAAACTTATCCTGGGGAACATTGGACAAAGTTTGGTCCATCTGTCTCTCAAACGTCTCTGGTGAAGTCCAAACGGTAACACTGTAAAATGTCACAGCTCTGAGCCGATGGTGAATGGCGTCTTTTCTTTAGCTGCTTGGGGAAACGGAACTTGCCAATAACTGAACTAAACCATGCGGAACCGGACAGTCTCTCGAGCACGTTGCCGATTCACGAGAGTAAGTAAGAGTCAATTTTAGTAATCACACTTAGTCTATGGTAAACCACACAGAAATACCATCTGCCATCCTTCTTTTTAGTCAGCACTATGGGAGATGTCCACGGCTGCGTGATGATGCTGCTCTGTGACCCCCCCCCCTTGGCCAGGGGAAGCCTGTGAGGTCAGAGGCTGTATGGAAAAGTGCTGTCTTTGCTCCGGGGTTAATCCAACACATGCATTTCCAACGCAAGACACCCAAACTGTAGTCCCATAAAGCAGTTCCGATCGCAAAGTCAATGACCGCACCCCCCTTGCTTAAGTAGTCTGCGCCAAGGAAACACTTTCCCATGACATTCCCTACCCAAAAACTTTGCCGAATCGGTTTCCCTCCAATCCCCACAGTAAAAACTCGGTGCCCCAGTTATCTAACACAGTCGCCAGTTCTCTGCCACTGTTACTGTTTAGCAATGAGTCTGATAGTAAATCCACAAACATCCCTTTGTGTATTAACAACACAGACAAACTCGTATCCACAAGTGCAAGTACCAGATGACCCACTCAACATACGATTCATCATGACGCTGAGATTTTGTTGCTGAGCTCGAAGGATAAAATTGGTCTGGAACGCTCACATCCCTCACTGAAGTACTTTTCATTTGTTTCCATTTGGCTTGGAAATGTCACATTGCCCTTATTGAACTGATCGCGGAAACCCTGGAAGCGCCAGCCGG
Organism: Xyliphius kryptos; assembly: GCA_025769995.1. NCBI lineage: Eukaryota > Metazoa > Chordata > Actinopteri > Siluriformes > Aspredinidae > Xyliphius > Xyliphius kryptos. The sequence goes on from JAOUQT010023561.1 coordinate 2,745, forward strand.
ACAAGAAGTGCAATCTCGGCGCCCAGAAAAATATTATTCCGTATGTTGTTCTTATAAATCAATGTGAAATGTTCATACTGACTCATTATGATTATTACTTCTAGTCTAATGTTACCATGCCTTCCTTGTTATTGTTTTTCATATCTGACCTTGCTTTTTGTTGTTGAGTATGGAGATTTGGCTTTGCCTTGTTTAGTAAAAAGCTCTTTAGTACTATCAAAAGACTTTCATGCTAATCATTTTATTAGTATTTAGCATTAAATGAAGCTAGCCCTCATAGGCTATATACATCAACCACAGATATATACAACAACCACATCTAACTGTAAGAGGGGGCAGGATGGTAGCAATCTATTAATAAAAATATCAGGAAGGGCATCCGGCTTAAAACATTTGCCAAATCAAGGATGCGAGTTCTTCAGTGATGATTGACTTGCTGTGGCAAACTCTGAAGAGAGAGGCCAAAAGAAAAAGAAGATAAATGTCAGGCAAAAGCTATGCAAAATGTCTACTCATTTGAGGCTTTTTACATAAATATAACGTGTATATGAATAAATCTATTCAGTCAGTCAAACTCTTGCCAGATGTTGAAGATCTGTCAGTCTTGATACGCTCTGGTCAAGTGTCCTTTATGTCAGAGTGTAAAAAAACTCATAATGTCATGATAGCAGTCAAGGGACATGGTTTTCTTGACTGAGGGCAAAGTAAATGTATTCAACCACATTTCTGTCAACCTGGCAGACGATGGCTCTAAGAAACAGAATCACCAGGAAAGCCATGAGCTAGCTCACAGTCATTCCGATCTTCCGCTAAAATAGAAAACATTTTTATTAATTAAGAGTTTATAAAATTAAGACTTTAAATAGTTTTTTTTTTATTTTATATACTGAACATGCCTGAAACATACAGATGAGTTGCAAATGTGCAGTTCTTTACAGGCCCATTTTTATATTTCACCAATTTTACATATTTAGAATATTTTAAAAACAACGAAATTGCAATTTCACAACAGCAATGGAACAATGTCTGTATCTATTGTCTGGATACTGAGAGAGAGAGAGAGAGAGAGAGAGCGAGAGAGAGACTTTGACTTTTAACAATCTATTTTATTTACAGAAAGTCACATTACAAACATGGTGACTCAATAAATAGACTAATACTTAAAAGCCTATATAAAATATAAAAATATAATTTACACACATATACAAATAAAAATCTGGAATTCTAAAACATCAGTTGTGGCTTAAAAACCAGTTCTGTCTCCGCTAACCAACACAGAGCTTTCTTACAGATAAAATCCTTCACTGAAGGTCACAGGTTCTTTTGGCTAATGGTGGTTTATACAGTGCCCTCCATTCAGGTTTAAAATTAGAATTAAAACCCGGTTCTCCATGGGTTGTCTACCTTTCCATTCAGTTTTTTCTTATTAGAAACCTTTACACAGGCTCTGTAGAGCAGTTTACCCGACACTGTGTCCAAGTTCATCCCTCTTCACCTTTACACTCTAGAAAAGGACCATCACAATCGTCTAGGTCTGGAGAGATGCTCAGCTGTGGAAAAGAGGTCTCATTTGTTAGGCTGTGAGTAGTATGACATTCCATCAGCTGAACCCGCTCGTCTGATGTTAGCGTTGACCTCCACCGGTGCAGAAGTTGATTTACAACACATACAGACCTTATTCCCATACGTGCTGCCAAATCCTCTGCTCGTGAGACAGGAAGAGAGGAAACGAAAGAGAGAGTGAGTGAGAGAAGCAGGAAGTGAGAAAATAAAGTAAAACAGAGAATGAGATGAAGTGAGACTGAGAAAGCATGAGAGTAAAAGAGAGAATTATATGATGTGTGACAGAGTATGAGAGAGACTGAGTCAAAAGAGAGGAAGAGTGAGAGAGCATGAGAGAGTGAGACAGAGGATGAGAGAATGGGAGTCAGAGTATGAGACAAAAAAATAAAAGAGAGCTAGACAGATAGAATAAGAAAGAGGTTGTGCAAAGTGAGACAGAAGATAAACAGGAATCAGGAACAACCGCCAGAGAGAGGGGGGCACCAAAAAGAAGAGACAGAGGAAATAAAAAGTGAAAAAATTGACAGAGTATGACATAGACAAAAAAAGGAGAAATGGGATAGACAGAATGACAAAGAGAGAGAGAGAGAATGAAAGTAAAATATGGTGATTGCGAGGAAACTAGAGAGAAAAAGGCAGAGGGAGAGAGAGAAGTGGAATGAGACAAAATGAGAGAAAGGAACATAGAAAAATAGAAACAGATTGAGAGTGTTTATTTTGGTCCATAATAAGCCTTATGGCCGCTCATTCTCCGAGACTCACACTGTAAAACTTTTAATGAAAGTGGAATAGGCTGAGCAGCTTCAATCATTATGTTTTCCTCTATTTCTCCTTCATGTGCTCTAAGAGAACGCTTCAAGTCTAGCGTACTAATATCAGTGGACATTAATAGAACATTATCGCTTCATCCTTTTATATATTTATTTTCTTTTGGATTCTCTTGTATTTCCCTGGCAGCTATTTATTTATAGAGCAAGCAAGAAGCTTCCTAAAAAACAGTGAGTGTGTAGACAGTGTAACACTGACCGTGTAGATACAGAGCTGCACTTCCTCACCGAGTGTACCAGACACACACCTGCGTCAAACATATGTACCTCCCCAAATTTAAACATATACACCCACAATTCTCCTTTACTCCCAACACACACTGCTTTTCCTGTTCGGGAAAATGAAGGAGTTGTGTCATAGCAGGACAATAAACATCTGCCTGTTATATAGGTAATTAACAGTAAGTAACACACACAGTTCTATTTGGTTTATAATTTGTATTTAAATCTGTTTCCAGATTATTATTATTGTTGTTGTTATTATCATTTTTTCTCCCTTTAGAGTGATATATATTAGATAGATATAGGAACAGATCTACTTCTGCTCCTCATTATTTTATTAGTAGTATATGTATATATTTTTTATTTCCTTTTCTATTCTCTCATTCATTCTATTAAACTGTACATATCTGCATATTCTTTGTATTTTATTTTTATTCTATTTACTAGTGTGTAGTTATTGAATTCTTGTAATTATTTGTATCCTGTAACTATATGGTCATCTCAATAGGATTGAGAAAGGGAGCGAGGGAGTGTCTGTCATCTGCAGAGAGGAAGATGATCCCCAGTGAGCGATAGAACTGAAAGCCTTCTGATGTCGGTCATGACGTCCCAAACGGGACAGAGACGAGACATGAAAGACAAAACCTAATAACACACACTGTTCTGCAAACAGCATTAGAACGAGGGAAGAAGAGGTGTTCAAAGCATAGAGACTCAACATGTATTTCACCCTTGATACTTTCACCATCTGTCCTCGTTCCCCTTATACCGAATATATTGGCTGCGTAGTTTAAATTCACATATGCAGCTAGCTAGCTAGCTTTTGTGCTACTTGTGAATATTTAAAATATATACGAGGGTAAGTTTACAAACCTGATTCCAAAAAAGTTGGGACAAAGTACAAACTGTAAACAAGAACAGAACTTAACAAGATCCAGAAGCACAGACGTCTTCTCTGGGCCATGGCTCATTTAAAATGGACTGTGGCAAAGTGGAAAACTGTTCTGTGGTCAGACGAATCAAAATTTGAAGTTCCTTATGGAAATCAGGGACGCCGCGTCATTCGGACTAAAAAGGAGAAGGATGACCCAAGATGTTATCAGCGCTCAGTTCAGAAGCCTACATCTCTTATGGCATGGGCAGCTCACACATCTGGAAGGACACCATCAATGCTGAACTATATCCAGCTTTTAGAGCAACCTAAGCTCCCATCCAGATGACGTCTCTTTCAGGGAAGACCTTGCATTTTTTAACATGACAATGCCAAACCACATACTGCATCGAATACAGCATCATGGCTGCGTACAGGAAGGGTCCGGGTACTGAACTTTCACCCATAGAAAACATTTGGGGCATCATAAAACAGAAGATATGACAAAAAAGACCTGAGACAGTAGAGCAACTAGAATCCACCATTAGAGAAGAATGGGTTAACATTCCTATCCCTCAACCTGAGCAACTTGTCTCCTCAGTCCCCAGATGTTTACAATTTAAATATCACCTAATGTTTTCTCTTTAAATTAAACATTTAATCAGTTTAAACATGTGATATGTCATCGATGTTCTATTCTGAATAAAATATGGCATTTTTAAACGTCCACATCATTGCATTCCGTTTTTATTTACAAGTTGTACTTTGTCCCAACTTTTTTAGGAATCGGGTTTAACATCATCATTAACATCATTTTTGATTATAATCTTCTTGCCTATCAATACACTTTGTCCATTTGTCAACAAGATTTCATATTTTCTTAATAAAAAGGTTGAACTGCGAGCTACAAATGCACCGCTGTCTTCACCTCTTCATTAGACCTGAACCTTCCTAAATAATCTTTCAAGGCACCAAACAGTCGATGTCTAATAGAGCAAGATTGGACCCAAATGAGAAAGCTCTAACACCTCAAATGTATTTTTTGGAGTGTGTGGACAAACATTGTCATTCAACAAGACTCTTAGATAACGTTGCTCCGTGTTTTGTCCGAATTGTATGTTCCAGCTTTCCAGAGAGCATCTCGCTGTAAATAGCACTCTTGATTAATGAACGTTTTCCTGGTAATGTTCTACGCATCAATTTTCGAGCTGATGTTTAATTTAGAAAATCTTCTTGGTCTGCAGTTGAGATGTTTCCGTTACATACTCTGCTGTTTTAATGTAAGTGCGGATCATTTTTGTTTTACCCTTGTACTTTGTAGAGAATATAAATCTAATATGATATAGTAATATATCATTAAAGGTAGCAAGTATTAAAATGTACTGTATTTAGAGTATTCCTGCGAGAAAGTAACAGCAGGTGCAGCAGAATAATAGACAGAACCTAAAAGAGCTCCACGTTTCTCTCCGGTGATGCCTGTGCGTCCCACATGGTTTATCATAAAACATTAAAAATGTATGCGTCGGTCAAAAAAAAACCCTGAATATAGTGGATATGCCATTTACTATGCCATGGGGCAGTCGTAGGCTTGTGACCGGAAGGTCTCTGGTTCAATTCCAAGTACCGACAAGTGATGGCTGAAGTGCCCTTGGGCAAGGCACCTAACCCCTTAGTTGTTCCCCGGGCGCTGTGCTGGCTGCTCACTGCTCAAGGCACATGTGCTCACTTCACTAGAGTTTGTTTGTGTGTGTTTCACTGCACGGATGGGTTAAATGCAGAGGATCAATTCCACTGTGTGCAAACATAGTGGCAAAATGTTTCACTTTCTTTAACTTTTTACTTACATGCAGGTGAGCATGTGAACACATCAAGTATAACCCGAAGCTAATGTGGCAACGGAGCTAAATAACTAATGCTAGCTGTGGATATAACCCCCCCTTGTAATGTTATCTAGCTAGTTTTACAGTAAATGTAGCATCTCTTCTAGTAGACTGTGTAACCTTCTCTTTAATTTTTTTTAAATTGTAATATTCAGTGTTGTTTCTGTGCTTTTTTTGAAGGTTTATTGATCCAACTCAGCTGAGGCAAAACTGATCAGACCTAATGCAATCCACAGGAGCACCAAGGCTTCATCCATCTGGAGTTCCCCTTCTGCCTGCTCCAGGTTCAATATGCTCTACCACAAAGACATTAAACCCTCAAGCACTTATCACTGCCAAGACATCAGACGCAGCCCTACATACATTTGGAGGCCCAGCACCCACTTCTTTAGTGTCTGGGTCTGTGAGTATCAGCCGACCTAGGCCTACTGCAAGACCTGCGGTGAAGTCCCCCGGAGCCGTAGAGCCTCCTGCAATATTACAAATAATTCCAGCAACAAGCTCTACATCTCTGTCACCTATAGAGGCAATACAAGGACTTCGCAGCCCACAGAACTCATTAAATACTCAGCTCAGTCCCAAAGATGCCCAGTACAATTCTAACACCCCTCTTAGTCAAGTTCAATCCCAGATTAGTCCCAGGACCAAGCCCAACTCATTAACTTTCCCTAATCCCACTGTACTATTAAATAAGAGTGCAAATACAAACTCAAGTCTTCTTCCTCAAAAGCTTAGCACTCAGTCCACCCCTATTCCGCAAACCAAACTGCAGGGAAAGACCCCAGAGCAGGACATTATATGTCCTGACATGGCAGAAAAGGCTACAAACAAGAATCCCGGCAATGATCATGAAGATTTTAGGTAAGAAAACACACCTTTACCACCGTATTTGAACTGCTTTGCTTCAGCGTTTCTGTGATGCTTGTGAATGTGATTCAATCAGTTATTTAACAGCTTTTGTCCATTTGAGGTGATGAATAATGTTGTGCATCATACATCCATCCTTCTTAAGTGATCCAAGGTGCATCGTGGTGGAGAAACCACCATCCAGTTTATAATATAAGCTGAAGATTTCTACCTGGTTATACATTACGTGAGATTGGTGAGTCAGTAGTGAACCAGCAGAAGCTACACTTCCATAATTGGGACAGACGGATGTCACGTTTAGTGTCCTGTCTTGACCCAGATAACCTTTAATGGCATTATGGTAATACTTCCTGATGCACTATATTTCCAAAATAATGGCTCACCTGCCTTGACTCACATATGTGCTAATCTATAGGGTTCGATATGACTTCGGTCCACCTTTTGAAGCTAGAACAGCTCTCTTAACTCTTTTGGGAAGGCTGCCCACAAGGTTTAGGAGTGTGTTTATGGGAATTTTTGAAGGTCACACACTGATGTTGGATGAGAAGGTCTGGCTTTCAGTCTCTGCTCTAATTCATTCCAAAGATGTTCTATCGGGTTTAGGTCAGGACATTGTACAGGACAGTCAAGTTCATCAACACCAGACTCTGTCATCCATGTCTTTATGGACCTTGCTTTGTGCACTGCTCCACAGTCATGTTGGAAGAGGAAGGAGCCAGTTCCAATCTGTTCCCACAAAGTTGGGAGCATGGAATTGTCCAAAATGTCTTGTTATGCTAAATCATGGAACTGACTGGAACATCTGATTTCGAGCAAATACTTTTGGAAATATAGTGTAGCTCTATTGGAGCCAACATATGGATTACATGCACTTTAATAACAGGAATTATAACCTATATTTAACCTTGAGGGGCTTGAGAACGGAATACTCTCTCTGTTAGAGAGGCTGGGCAGGCTAAAGGTGCCAAGTAGTTCTACGCCAACTGTACTTGCATTGGATATATGCTTCTGTTTTAGGACCGCAAGCTTGATAAACCACCCCATTTCATGGTCCTTTGCCAATGCCCATTAATAGCTACTGCATACTATCATAGGGGCAGACCTCCTCCATGAGCTGTATTGAACAGAATCATCAGCCGTGCAGGATCACCCTATGATACTACTTAGTGGTTAAAAGCGCAAGCTCAATGGCAAGTAGATGTAATGTTCATCCATTTGGATGCTGTTCCCACCTGCTGGAATACATACTTGAAATTGCGGGGAGTCTTTTTGGAAATGCAAAGGTAAAACATGTTGTTGTTGCGGTGTAGACGGAGCTTGAATACTGGAACCGAATGTTCCACTTAAAAAATGCGTGGTAATTTATATTTTATTCAACTGAGTTTGAAAATAGAGACAGGGCTGACTTGTGATTCTGTCTCCGTCCCTCTACGACTCCGCAGGGGGTAAAACAACTAGAGCAGAGACTGTCTGACTTTCCTGATCTGTATCTTCGTCATTGTCTCTGGGCAATGAGTGACAGAATGAGCTCAGTAGATATAACACACCAGCCTGTGCCACATCGTCCTGATCCGGTCTGCTAGGAACATGATGACAAAGCATGACAATGTGCCATGCTAGGTAATCCTGCACGATCTGGTCCCACACACAGTTTCAGCTGGTGAAATTATGTAATGGATAAGACTGATAAATTCTTTATTATTATTATTGGTTAAATATTATGAGACAGTACTATAGGTTTATGCTGGACTGACAGTGTGTCGGAGAACAAGGGCTCGGTGTTAGCAATGCTAACTGGGCTGGAGATTTAGTTTTGTATTCAAGGAACAAATTACTAGTGTATTTAATAGAGCAGTCCCATTTGAGGATGAGGTAGATGGAATTGGGGATAGCTGAGGAGAGAGATTGTGGGTGGCAGACGCATGTTAAGACCGGTAGAAATAGGTGTCGGGGAGTTGGTAGCAAAGTCTACCACATCTTTGATTTTAGGGCTGGAAATCATAGGTCAGGTGTTAAGGGCGGTTGTGAAAGAGCTGTCAGAAGTAGCCGATTGAGCTAGTGTGGTTAAGAAGAGCTCGTGTTTAAGCCGGTGGTGCCTGGAAGGAAATACTGATGCTTGGCACTTCAGCAAGTTGTCTTGACCACCTTTACATGCCTAAATGCACCGAGTTTCATCCATGTGGCTTATTAAATATAGATAGGTAGCCAGTGTGGAAGTATGCCAGCACAGAGTGTTTGTATGTATGGTTAGCATGGTAGTGAATATAACAGGTGGACCTTATGGGAATGTCAAGGTTATCATAGTTTAGGGATCTGAGCTCAGACAGTAATTGGTCTGGGATGCCAGATCTTAATGCTGAGACTCCCAGAGATGTGAAACAGTGAAGAAGTGAATTGTCTGCCTGATAAACCTAGCGAAGAGCTCAGAAGCTGGCACTCAAGCTGGTATCTATGTGAAACTTAATTGTTTGGTGCCAAGTTACTTAGGAAAGGTAAATAGAAGATGTATTTATTCTTTTTGATTTATTCATTAAAATTTTAAGAAGTGGTAAAAAGAACCTTATTAACTCAAGAGACAAGGGTTGGCCCGTGACCCAGTGTGAATTACAGGGGTTAGACAATGAAACTGAAACACCTGTCATGTCAGTGTGGGAGGTTTCATGGCTAAATTGGACAAGCCTGGTGGCCAATCTTCATTAATTGCACATTGCACCAGTAAG
>JAOUQT010023572.1:0-11693 GCA_025769995.1 Xyliphius kryptos
GCTCTAAATTGCCCTGTATAGGGTGGGCTTGTGTGAGTGAGTGTGCCCAGCGATAAGTTGGTGCCAAGTCCCGCGTGTATTTACCCAGCATCCAAAACCTTCTCCCCTGGACGGGCATGTGGAAGCCCCCACCCCCGCGACACTCATAGAGGATTATGCAGAAGATAATGAATAAATTAATTCACACACGAGAATAACAGAGGTAATAAAGACAGAGTGCTTGCTGTCTGCGTTATGACGGCACGTGGAGGTTATTACATTTAGAACTCGTTGTCGACCTTAAAACTAGCTGTCATTAAAGCAGAAACACACACACACACACACACACACACACACACACACACACACACACACACACACACAGACACAAACACAGACACAAACACATACACATACACATACACATAAAGCTTCCAGAAACTTCCATAGTTTATATCTGAGTGAATCAAATGTAGTTAATTTTGGGAGGACTTTTTTTCTCTCCGTATAATTTCTAAAACGTCCCAGGGTTTTTCGAAAGACGCTATATAAACTCAAACTTGTTGTTAATAATAAGACCTTACGCCTGAAATTCGAACCCGATGAAGCGGCAGCAGCCGGATTTAAACCTCACGACGCCGAGTATGAGCTGCTGACACGCGCACCGACATCAGACAGGGACTGAAACGCAGAGAATCTGATTTAAAACAAAAAGTAAAGTTAAAAATATTCAGTAAACAAGCGACTTTCCGTCCTCAGATAACTTCCGCAGTCACCAAGCTGACAAACCGAGTGCAGAAAGCAGGATGAGGCGACTCAGCAGATCTTGTAATCGAGCACAGATCAGTACAGTCGTCTGTGACTGGAGAGGAAACTCTTCCCAAACTTTAAAATAGGGATTATTTTCATTTATTTATTTATTTGTTTATTCATTCATTATCTTCCGCTTAATCATCTACGAGAGGACTGTCCCAAAATATAAAGTACACTAGTCCAAATATTATGCTTATACTTTTCCTGTTATGCTAAAATATACTGGGCAATTGTATGGCCCCACGTACCCTAATGGAGAATTAGGTGGAAGATAATGGACTGGATGAATGGATGGATCATGCATACTGAACCTGAAAAATACTGCATACTGGCTGTCTCACTATATACTCAGTACTTCATACTGCCCCAGTGTGTTATTTCACGCTCAGCTATGTTGCAGCCTTTTGTTTTTCAATGACAATGAATATTTTAGTATTTTACAGCAATTCGTTGTGTTGTACAGAACAATAACAATAAAGTTGAATTAATCAATCAATCAATCAGTACTGCTAGAAATATAATCCACATATATGATGCATACTACTTCAGAATTTGCTGCACCCTGCTCCAGATTTTACTCACAATGTCATATGTAATCTGTTTGGTATTTCAGATTATAAAAAGGGTAGTTACGCTCGGGTTTTCCAAGGACATGATGCCATGACGGTGCCAAGTTTCAGCTTTGTAGGTACTCACAAAGAAGCCCAAATGAGGCAGTGAGAGCTCTGGAATTTATAGGTATAATTAAAAACAGGTTGCTGTCTTTAAATCTGATTGGCTGTAAACAGAATCTGATTAGGGAATTTGAAAGGAAGTGAAAAAGAGAGTTCAGGCAGAATGGAGTGGATGGAGAAAAGCGTCAGGAGTATTGTGTGATAACAGGGTTGCAGCAAAAGTAAAAGGACAGATTAATAAGAGAGTTGCTGAGGTTTTCTTTAGGTGTGACCAGGATGGACAGGATTAGGAACGAGGAACAGAGGCGGTTGAAAAATTGGGGAATAAAGTTGGGGAGTGCAGAATGAGATGGTTTGGACATGTGGAGGGACCGTGGATATATCGGTAGAAGGATGCTGTAGATGGAGCTTCTAGGCCGGAGACAGAGAGGAAGGCCAAAGAGGAGATATATGGATGGGGTAAAGGAGGACATCAGAGAGTTGGGCTTAGAGTAGAACATGCAGAGGAAAGGGTGAGGGGCAAAAGATTGACTCACAGTGGCGTCGCCCCCTAAAAAAAGAAAAAAGGAGAAGCTGAAAGAAGAAGAATTCTACATCAGATGTTTATGTTATCATGAAGAATTCCACCTCATGATTTCACACCCTGTCACTTGACTGACTGCTGGCATGAACCATCACACACACACACACACACGCACACGCACACGCACACACGCTCTCGCTGCATTGACGTCAATGCTTCATCACCCTTTTCTGGCCTACCGCTGCGGTGTGTCCCAAACGGCAACGGGCAGTTAAATGAAGTGCCCTAATTATTATAGGGTTAAATATAAGAACCTCTTATTATACACCAAAAAAACAAAAAGCGACACAGTTCGGAAACCCCATTAGCGCAAAAGCCGACAGGTTTTTAACTAACACCGCACAACGCACGTAAAGCACAAATCGTACAACCTATAGGCTGTAGGGGTAGTGAAGAAGACTGCTTTTCAGACGCAGCGCCAGACAACACACATGATAACATTGGATTGGTCGGAAATGGTAGTTAGGCGGGATTTAATCCAAAACGATGGCCTCTGATTGGTTAATGCTGTGCTGCGGGTAAGAGGAAGCCTGGCTTTGCTACCGAACTGCTTTGTCTTGTTGATCCATGACACAGACACACACACACACACACACACATATGCCTGGATTCGGTAATTCAAAATTTAATCTGTCGATGACTGAAATAAGCACTTTTTTACAGAAGATTTACATAATTCAACAATTCTTTTTAATGGAATAGCAAAGATAATTCTGGACGGAGGGGGGTGGTCGTGAGCTGGTATGTATCTGAACCTGTCTGCAGAATAAATAATAAACCTTATAATAACATTATATATTTGTTGGTAGTTTGCAGTTTTGTTGTATTCAGCTGCATTGTTGTACAGAAGCATGTGACAAAAGCAAAACATGCTTTATTTAATAGCGATTCATTTACAGATCGTGCTGTATTATGGTATTAAATGCATTTAATGTATTACTATTGTTATATTATACATGCATTGTAAACACAAATGATATAAAACGATAGTAAAGATAAACACATTTAACAGCTGTAAATATCTTTCAAATATTACAATTTACAGCACTGTGGATATGACACGCTGCTTTTATACTTTATGTCGTTTTCAGTTGTTAAACGCTGGAAACTTTGTGTTTAGTCTGTTTTTAATGCGAAAATTGCATAGCGGTCACCGCAGTCGGCAGTGCGTCAGTGTGACGTCATCGTGCCCGACGCTGCTGCGAGTACGACCTCTCAGATATCGTGTAATGCAACTAAACTACACAACGCACGTGTTTCGAAGGCCAACGTTGCTAAAATGTTCACAAAGTGTTTAACACAATCGAAAAACAGTCGAAAATCTTTGTTTACGTCTGAATTAACCTCCCCGTATCTGGGTTATGACGTCATATAGAGGTTTGGGGTGTGCATATGCTCAGTGTGTGTTTAAATGAGCTTTTTTGGGGGGGTTTGAGGTCATGACTTTGAACTAAGATTATCTAGAACTTCACTGATCCAATCAAATCAGACTCTTTCAATTATTTATAGGTTCTTAAGTTTACGCACAGTGCATTTTCTCTTTTGTGGGTTGCGTAAATGACATGTCCTCCTGATTTGGTAGTTAAACGAAGGAAGAATTGCAAATGACTGAAGCACTGTGCCTGTATCTGTAGCCTGATGCTGACACTCTCAGTTAAATCTCAGTATCCTTATGACTTGAATTATTACAGGTGCTTTATCTAAATGTGAGTCCGTGTGCTTTGTAATCTCATCAGTATGCACATAAACTCTAGTGTTTTTTGACCTCTTAAGATTAAAAAAATCACTATAAATGCACACAAAATTAACAATATAGGAAATTTCTTGGCGAATTCAAGCTAGTTTGGTTAAGATTGCAGGATAGGTTATATATAATGCTTAAATAAATATATATATATAAATATCCATTATTTTACGCTTATTCCTCTATAGGAAAGGCGCTGGGCAAATACACCCAGGACAGGATGCCAATCTATTGCTGGGCACACACTCACACATACAGGGCCACACACTATACAGGGCAATTTAGAGCATTCAACTTACCTTTTTACCTTAAATCCATGTTTAAATCCCCAGCACTGAGAGGCGAACATGCTAACCACTAAGACACCATGTCCTTTTTTAGTCAGTGTCTTGTAGACTTTCCTGAAAAATTAGAATATCATTGAAAAGTTGATTGATTTCCACAACTCCATTCAAAGAGTTAAACTTACATAGATTGTAGACTCAGGGCCCACAGTTTGAACAATTTCAAGGATGTCTTTGTTTATTTTGTACATCATTTGGGCTTCCAGCTCATAAAACCCATGAAAACAAGAATTCCAAAAATGAGAATACTGTGGAGAATCAGCCCAAATTTTGCAGCATGAATGTTTTAAACTGAGTGTGTCACACTGATCATCTGCAAACAGTAGGTCACATTCTACACAATGCTCCAGACTTTGCTGAGATGATTAAAGCTGCAGTATTATAAGAACCAGTGTTGGTTATATGTTGCTGTCTGTTCCATAAAAAAGTTTAAGAGTCCCGTTTGGGGAGCATTTTGGTGGACATTGGTTTAAACCTGCACCCTGCCGTCGCTCAATGGCCTTTCTTTGTCATCACAGCTGCAGATGGAGGAGATCGGCAGTGCTGCCTCAGTGCTGCCCGGGCCCTCGGAACCTGCGTTCAGGGCCGCCTCATCGGAGCGCCGCATGCGCAAATCCGGATCAGCAAACATCTTCCAAGGCGTGAACCTGCGGCAGCTCAGGCGTCTGTTTCATTCGGCGGGGGAACCGGACGCCGAGCAGAAAGCCAGGCAGGTTTTCAGAAGAAACCACACGAAGGCCGAGGGCAGGGAGTTGGATGGAGATGAGGAGGAAGGGGAGGAAGAAGAAGATGAAGAAGGACTTGCGCAGGCGCTGGTGGGACTCAGAGTACGAGCACGGACTCGCAGCGGAATCCGAGCTGAGGCGAGCCGAGGGGTCAGGGCGTTCGGACACGGCAGGTACGCAAACGCAGATCAGATTACCTTCATTAACCGGATGTATTTATGTTCTGACCGGTCTTACTGATCTCTGTGCTGCTCTCTCAGGATGAGCGAGCGATCCTCGTCCGAAGCCCTGGCCGACGATGACGAGGCCTCCCTCGGAGCCTGTGGGGGAGAGGATGTTCTCAAATCGTGTGACTTAGAAGAAGAGGAAGAAGTGAGGGGAGTGAGGAAAGATGCAGAGCGCTACCTGCACCGGATACGACACTGACCGCGGGGGTCGCACCACAGGAGAGACAGTGGGATTGAGACGGATGGAGACGACAGAACTCAAAGATAATCTGTAGCAAACGAAGCTCTATAGGATCAGACGAGGAAACTTAAAGTTCATTCCTCCGTTTGTACTTTAAACACCACAACAACGTGGCGCCACTTTATAACGGGTGAAAGTCTCATGGGAGCCAAGTGTGTGTGTTTTTTTTTTTCCTCCAGCACTACGTTGCCAAGTCTAATCAAATTGCAACTAAATGGATTTGGACGGTGCAGGTAACACGGTTTTGTACTCAGGCTCAGGCTTGGACCTTATCATGTTTTGAAATCAGTGGTTCTCGGTCCTGGAGGCCTGCCGCCGTCCCATTTCGGGGACTTTAATGTTTTAACTCACTCACGTTTTCTTAATAATGCACTGATCCGCCGAGTCAGGGTTCTGTAAGCAGAAAAAACACTAACAGATGCAAAACCTGGTGTTAGGTGACTCCAGCTCACAAGGCTGGGCTTCTAAACTACACTTCCACACTACAAGGTACATTATTTAATCCAGCACCTTGCCCTGTGTTTTGAACGCCGTATGCTTCCAATACTTTGGGGAAGGCCAGAGTTACTACTTCTCCATGCTGCAGGTCTGTTGACGTTAAAACATAAGTAGGACCTGATTGTTAGACGTGGTATTTGTTTAGAAATTCTAGATGTCTTTTTACAATGATGGCACTTTTGTAAATCGCATGTAGCCGCGCCATTTTTATACAACACATCATGTAAGGTTAGTGATGTGTTGATGCGGAGAACGCGCCGTGTACGCAGTGTATTTACAGCCTCCTGTAATGCAGCCAAGTTTGTAAAGCTGCATGAAAAAAGAATCTTTTTTTTTTTTTTTTAACATTTCACAACCCGGGCCACACACTGCCTGTCAGAGCTGGGGGTTCCCGGTTCGAAACCCAAACTGGGAGGAGTTTACATGTTCTCCCCGTGTCTGCGTGGGTTTCCTCCCACAGTCCAAAAGCATGGATTCAGGGTAAATTAACTGCTCTAAATTGCCCCATATAGTCTGTGTGTGGCCAGCAATAGATTGGCACCCTGTTCCGGATGTATTTGCCCAGCCTGAAACATTCTGCCCTGGATGGGCATGGGCATGACAAACCCCCCACCACCCCCTCCACGACAAACCTAGTAGAGGATTAAGCAGAAGATAATAAATAAATATATGTTTTACAATCTATTCCACTAAATTGACCCGCCATACTCATGTTTTACCACAAGAGGGCGGCAGTAGTAGGCTATCAATAACTGAAGTACCTAGAAGGAGCGGCAGACTGTTGTAGCATATTGATGTACATTTACGTTCATTGGTACTTCAGTTTTTAAACGTGGTAAATATTTACGGTTGGATGATGAAGGAAAGATTTTAAACCTAAAACTAAAGATCTGTATGTAAACTATACTGCTCACGCACCTTTATAAACCCGCTGAACTATGGTTTACAGTTCCGATATTACACCGTTAGAGGGCGCTGAGGTTTCCTTAAGGTACAGAACCTGCATTAAATCAACACTAAATGACTCCTGAATGGTTTTATTTTTTTTTTGTTTTTAAGTTAATAACATTTCACTCACAGAGAGTCTCAGCTGTACATCAGTCATACTGTTCATTTAGCTGAAGTCTGGAAACATAAAGATCATTACAGTGTGATTTCAGAAACACATGCTGATGATGCAGTTCAGTGAAATAATTATGCAAATGTATTTTTTTTTCATAGGTTGTTATATGTTTAAAAAAATGGCCATCTGATTGTAAAGGTAACGAACATTACATTATGCTGTAACCCAAACCCGCGTCCCGAATCAGCCGAGTGACTCGCAGTGATTCACACACAGCTCAAAGGGAATCGTTTGACTGAAGAGAAATTCTAAAATGAAAATCACAACAGTCTGTACATAGAATGAATGCAGAGGTTTGGATTTATTTGACCCCGGGTTGTTCTGTAAACACTATCTGAAATGTCGGAAGTCTGCAGATCAGACGCCAAAAAATAAAGCAATATCGTTGTTCTGTTGTTAACTCTGCTGTGTGACTTTCATCTGAGGCTTCAGGTTAAAAACAAGCAATCAGTAAAGAATAATGTATGGATTTTGGTTTTAGTTACTTTATATCTATAGTATAAGGCGCTTGATGGACGATTAATGCACAGTTGAGTGGAGGCCATGACATGGGGTGGCTCCACCCCTCTAACGCTGCCCAACCACTCCCTGAACATGTGGCGCGCTACCCGCTCACCAATCCCTATAGAGATGACATGCCAAGCGCCCCACATCATCCCCGCCACACTACCCATGCGCCTATCCCTATAGAGGACACGCTAAGCACCCTACATCATCCCCGCCACGCTACTCGCACACCAATCCCTATAGAGATAATACGCCAAGCGCCCCACATCATCCCCGCCACACTATCCACGCGCCAATTGCAATCGAGAGGACTTACCAAGCGCCCTGCGTCATTCCCTCTGTACTGCCTGCGCGCCAATCGTTATCAAGATGCCAAGCCCCTTAATATTACTGATACAGTTGATTATGAAAATAAAATCTTGACTCATCAGTTTCACAGAATGCTGCGTAATGACCGACACCTGGAGCTCAGAATGGTCCTGTAATGGTTTATATTTATATAAGGAATTACAAATGACACAGTGCATCCACAACATGGTCAATTTTACTGATCTGTAGTACAGTGTAAAAAAAAAAAATGCAAACATTCTCGAAAAACTATTACAGTATGCAACTGAAAAAATAACGACGCTTCATTAAAGAACGTCCTGATGATCATTAGCAACTATAGTGTTCACCAGATTCATCTGGAATATGAAGCACACCAGTGTTCTTGCACATGCTCAGTGAGGTTAGAGGCCGAAGCAGATGCACTTCAAAGAAATTCAAAGAAAAAAAAGAATTATGGCATAGAATACTTTCTAAAACGACATGGTTAATCTTTGGAGGGCGCTGCAGTTCCTCCTCCACACCTCCGGGGGTGTAAGCAGCATCGTATCGGTCTGAAAAATGATTCTTATTATTTTTAACGGGGTCATTGTTGTGATGAGTGGGAATGAATGCATCAGGTTTAATAAAGACGGATCCGAGGACCAGACGTGGTAGTTTTTAAATCTACGGTCCGTCACACGATGGCGGGAAGGACGCAGGAACATGCAGATTGGCATCATTAAAGCTACTCGCAGTGGCGATTCCACACAGCCAGGGGGCGAGCGCATGAGTGAGCAGGAACTGTGCGAATCGTGGCGCGCTGTGCAAACCGGCGCAGGATGTTCCTCTGTCCTCGCTATGGGGGGAGGAGGCGCACAGCTGATTGACAGATAAGCTAGTCAGGAGATCTTTCGCTCCCGGCGTTAAAACGTCCGTATAAATCTGACGGGCAGTTTAGCCACGCCCACACACTCATCAGCACCAGGTGAAGAACGGCCGTCTGCTCTGGAAGCTCTGGGTGTAGGACTCGCTGTTGGCTCGCTGCGGCGCCCTCGTGGTCTCCACGATCACCGGGGGCATCTGGACCAGCTGCAGGGGCGTCTTGTTGTCCTTCAGAGCCTGAGTCAGGTTCAGGATCTAGAGCAGACGGACCATCAGCACGGGACGGAACACAAGAACTAAAAAACGTACCAGGTTCTGATTAACGAGCGAGTGACTGACCTGCCCCCTCATTACGGACAGCTGTTTATGAAACTGGCCCCTGTCGAAACCCGGGTCTTTCTGTCATCAAAAGATAAAAACACATCAGCCAGTCACCGGAAACACCTGCGATTGTACCAGTCTTTCTGCCCCGTGTGCAGACCGTCACATGACGTGGTCGTACCTTAAACAGTTCGTAGAGGTCCTCCTCCAGGTCTTTAATGAAATTGGGGTCCGACAGTTTGGGCAGAACCAGCTCTCGGATCTCCTGAGAGAACGGGACCTTGGCCTGAGCGAGCCACGCCCAGTAAAACGGGTCTGCGTGAGAAAGAACAGAGCGACAAATCAGCGTCAGCAGAGGCGGGCCTTCTCAGTTACAAAGCTGAAAGCTGATTGGCTTACAGGCTCTCCAGGAGTCCGGGTGTTTCAGGGGGAAGGCCAGGCCGTTATCGATCGCGGCTATTTTAATGATGGGATCCTTCACCACCACCCAGTCGGTGTCCTGAGGGGAAGGAGAACATGTTCAATACACATGAAAACTGCAGGGCCGCGCGCCGACCTCAGAAAGAGGCTTACCCGGTTCCCTGATGTGTCCATGGGACAGTCGTACTTTATGAGCCAGTTGTCGTTTCCTCGATCTGCAGGATCAGACAGAAGTTTGGCGTCAGCGTGGGGTTTAAATTAAGATCATGGGAACAGTGTTGGGAAGATCGTTCCACCATTTAGTACTTAATAGTTGGTACCCGTGTTGCGGATGATGTAATCCAGCACCACCAGCCTCTCGAACTGAAGCTGCAGCTGCCGGTTGTTGTTTTCAGGGAGCGGCTCGGTCTCGAACTTCCTCAGCCAGAAATCCGCGTCTTTATAACCGTCGACAAACATCTGGAACGAGCCGACCTGCAAAAACCAGACGAGAGCGCCTCATCGTAACCCCACGATGATGAGGAATCAACCCCAGCACCACCACAAACCAAAGGGAGCCTTAGATCCTGATCTGACCGCTCGCTGTGATGCTTTCTCTGTCCACCAGAGGGCATCTCAAGACTCACCTTAGGAGGAAGGCCGATTCTGTGGAAGCGCTGGCCGACCTTGGGCACTTTCTCCATGGCGAGGCGCTTACCGCGGGACTTCACGCGGTCAATGGCACTGTAGTTAAAGGTCTCACTCGCCAAATGCACCACCTGAGAGACGGATCGGAGAGACGGGTGCGTTAGAGACCCGCACAGGAGCCGGAGACGTGTTACTCTGTGGTGCAGCCGATGTGAGTATGGTGGTGCAGGGTGTGTGTGAGAAAGAGAGAGACAGAGAAAAATGTAGACATGACTAAATGAACATGCTGCCCGATGAAAACAGGAAGTGAAAAAAGCTGATGAGGAACACTGACGCAGTTCCTTTAACTTTGCTGTGAGCTTTACAAAAGATCCAAGTTCCCCCTGCGTTACACACAGCGGCCACTTTATTAGATACACCTCAATGTTCAGAGTATTAATTCCACTTACTACACACATGGACTTTGTAGTTCTTGCTAGTTCTACAGACTGTAGTCCATCGGTCCCCTGATGATCAGGACCCCAACGGGGCAGGTGTGATTTAGGCGGTGGATGAATCTCAGCATTGCAGTGACATTGCTGTAGTGATGGTGGTGGGGCAATTCATTGGTGCCCCACCCCGTAGCTTTCTGATCAACAACCCAGCAACCCCCGAGGCTTATCCCGGTGTAAGTGGTAATCTCACCCGCGTACGTGGCACCACGTTCAGCTCCAGTTTCTGATCCACCAGGCTGGCGCCGGCCTCGGACAGGTAGCCCTGGTTCAGGACGAGGCAGTCCCTCCCGAAGCAGCACGGGCAGCACAGCTTCTGCAGCCACTTGGTCCATTTGGGGTTCAGCTGGCCGTACGGCTCCTCGGTCTTCGGCTTGAAGACGCCGATGATCTTCTGCGGGACAGAGACAAGGTTTCAGAAGCCTGTTGGTTGTTTAATGCCGTGTTTGTACGTTAGTCATTTTCATGGCAGGTCTTTACTAGTATTTGTATAATTAGTTCCTTATGTTCTTTGTATATTATTTAAATGTAAGTTAGGAGACTCTGCTTTGGTTTTCTCAAAAATGTCAACTGGTATCGCCAATCTGTCGTTTCATTTTTTGCTTTGTCAGCATGTTTGTGTATTGCATGTGTCACATATTGCTGGCGGTCCTCCCTTCACCGCGTGTCAGAGTGTTTGGGGAGTTTAAACCTTATGGCTCCACGCAGTAGATGTAGAATCAGAGACAGCGGCATAATTTAACGTTTAAATTGTTTATTAACGTGAAACTGGGGTCACAATCACACCTTTGTTCTCAGTTAGATCATTTATAGACGCAGGTTCATCTCTCCATCAGCAGATTCCAGAACAGTGAGGAAGAATCCAGAATCTTTCGGTACAGAGATCTCAAACGGCTCCAGCCTTCGGACGTCGATTTGTAGATTTATTTTGTTACAGATCAACAGATAGATCATGAAGTGTGCATCTGATCCCATGTGGAAATGAATCCTGGTGGTTTGTTTCGCCGCACAACGTCTAACTTCCTCCTCAATAAAAATAAATAAATTAATAAATAAAATAAATCCACTTTTTGTTTCCGGCGCTCAGGTTCAAACCCTATCAGACTGCATGTGAGCCTTAAAGCAGTTGCACGAGTGCACATGACACGTGCCCCCCCGACCCATGACACCGGCCTGCAGAGGGGA
>JAOUQT010023581.1:0-11693 GCA_025769995.1 Xyliphius kryptos
GCACGTCTGATTCTCAGTGCTGGGGAGTCGGGTTCGTATCCCGATCGGGGTGCAGTTTCCATGTTCTCCCCGTGTCTGCGTTTCCTCCCACACTCCAAAAAACATGGATTCCAGTAAATTAGCTTCTCCAACTTTCCCTTTTATAGCTGGATTGACCCAGGACGAGGTGTATCTGCCCAGTGCTCGAAACGTTCTTCCCCTCCGTGACCCTAATCCCTAATATTTTAGGATTAAGCGAAAGATAATGAGATGAGATCATGTGCAACGTTTTAATTTTGATGCCACTTTGCTGAAAAAGCTAAACCTGTACATGAATGTTGGACAACATTGGTTTAAACTCTTCTTGTGGTTCCTGCTGAGCACTAAGTGATGCTCATTCTCACAACCTCAGACTGTTTAGTTTGTTAAATTTATGTTTTGGTGATTTTCTCTCATAAAAACAAAAAAACAATCAAATGCATGACAGCATTAAAGTTAAAGTACTGATGTGTGATGGACCGTTTGTTCTTGTTCTCCTTCTGCAGGTTGGCTGTTCCTACTAAAGGCTACTCATCATTAGACCAGAGTCCTGATGAAAAGCCGCTGGTGGCCGTGGATACAGACAGGTACTGCGTAATGTAGAATGGAAATTGAAATATTAAAATAGAGGAGGCAAAGAAATGGTGCAGAAGATAAATATAATAGATCTAAAGATATTGAGACAAGGCCGGCACGGTGGCTTAGTGGTTAGCATGTTCTCCTCTCAGCGTTGGGGGTTCCCGGTTCCAGTCCCGATCTGGATGGACTGTCCATGTCCTCCCCGTGTCCGTGTGGGTTTCCTCTGGGTTCTCCGGTTTCCTTCCACAGTCAAAAAAAATTAATTCAAGGTAAATTGAAGGCTCTAAATTGCCCTGCATATTGTGTGGATGTGTGAGTGTGTGTCTAGCAATGGATTGGTGCCCTGTCCTGGGTTTATCTCCCAGATGTTCTCCCCTGGATGGGCATGGGGAACCCCACCGTGACCCTCGTAGAGGAATAAGTGGAAGATAATGGATGGATGGATTTTAAATAGGCGTATTGTGTTTTTCCGAGGTTTTTACATGATTTCATCAAAATTAACTTTTATCTTTGGAAGTTTGTGTGGTCAGCAGGAGTGCGATAAATAGGTGACTGATTTATTGATTGTGTAGAACATGACAGCATGGCTACAGGGCTGTTTGTGGTTGTTGACTTGCTCTTAGGAGGAGGGTGTGAAGTCCACAGCTGTTGATCTCAGCTGCGTCATTCAGTGACTTCATTCATTACATCACTGATCCCTGAGAGGAGAGAGAGAGAGACTTTTTTTGACGTTTGAAACCGCTTTATTTTAACCGAGAGAGAGAGAGAGAGAGAGAGAGGAAAAGGAAATTTTAGATTACAAGAAAGAAATAATTGATTAAAAAAAAAAAAAAGTACCTTGATTTTATTTATATGATTATAAATTTTGAATTGGTCGCTTTCTCCCTCTTTTTGTTTTAATGACCCATGATTTTTTTTTTATTAGATAATTATTTGTAGTTCATTAAACTTTTTGTTTCCAGTGACGACGACTTCGACATGTCCCGATACTCTTCATCAGGATACTCCTCAGCCGAGGTGAGAGCTCTCAGGGACCAGGTACCTACACATCACACCCACGTTCCTCTCAGGTCACTACAATCAGACCCTAATGAGGGCAGGTCCTCTCCATCGTTCATGTTTCAGATAATCGAGTTCAGTTCATTGATCAGGTGATTGTTCAGTGAGAGATGAAAACCAGGCTGACTTCAGCTGCAGTTCTGTTAAAGTTTGTGTTCAGGAAACTTATTTGAGTTGAATGACACACTGTGCAGGTTCCCACCGAGCAGGAAGTCCCTCAAAACAAGGTCCTAAGAAACTAAAACAGCACAGCATACTAATAACAGTAAAAATGTTCCTCCAGTGAAGTACCTTCACCTCTACCGAACCTGAACTGCTGTCTGTCTCCTTCCCAGCAAATCAACCAAGACCTGAACATCCAGCTGCTGAAAGACGGATATCGACTGGACGAAATCCCTGACGACGAAGACCTGGATCTGATTCCCCCCAAAGCCGTCAATCCCACGTGTGTGTGCTGCCAGGCCACTTCCTCTGCAGCGTGTCAGATCCAGTAACTGTACTGAAAACCCCCACTGTGGGTTTATCTTACGGCTCAGATGCAGCTCTGCGTAGATTCAACTAATGTAGGATGAAGATGAAGGGAACGTGGAGAGAAGCCGGTTCCTCCTATGGTAGGAAACCCGACGGTTTGGTTCATCATCAGAGGCTTAGTGTCTTTATGTAGCTGCCATGATATTTAAAAATAGGGACAGAAAGGGATTACCTTGTTTGCTTAGTGTTATTACCCGCAGTATTACCTGTAGTCCTGTAGAAGGTGCCATTCTCTTGTTTATATCTGTAATCTTAACTAAACTTGGAGGTTTGAGACTAAAAAGCACAGCTTGTTATTTAGAGCACAGATTTTAAGATTTTCCCAAAACACAGACTTACAAAAACACATCTGTTCAGTTTGCCTCGTTATCTGAAGCCTTGCTTTATAATTATGTTGTTATAATAGTTCACGTCCAGAGCGCCATTCAAGCTTGAAGCTATTATTAATAATCAGTTTGCATTGTATCGCTTCTACTGCTGCTCATCCCACTGCTGGCCATGGAGCATTGCCATTCCAAGTGCAAAGCCGATCACATCTTTTCACCGACTTTGGCCCATGACTTACATTTACTTGAATTGTTCATCATTATCAGATTTTGACATCAGACTCTACGTACCATCACCGTGATCTCATATCATCCATCCATCCATTATCTTCCACCTATTCCTCTACAAGGGTCGCGGTGTGGTTCCCCATGCCCATCCAAGAGATACACCCAGAACAGGGCACCAATCCATTGCTCGGCACACACTCGCTCACACATCCACACACACTTTATGGGGCAATTTAGAGCATTCAATTTACCTGGAATCCATGTTTTGGGACTGTGGGAGGAAACCGGAGAAGCCGTAGAAAACCCACGCGGACACGGGGAGGACATGGAAACTCCACCCAGATTAGGATTCGAACCGGGAATCACCAGCGTGCTAACCACTAAGCCGCCTCATCTCATATTACTCTCTTCCAAAATGCCAGAAAGCATTTTATAAAAAACAAAAACGTGTCTCTGATGGACTGACAGTTTGTATTTGTGGTTGCTGTCCAAGGTGCCACCCATTAACCAGCTGCCATTTTTCCAGCATCCTAAAGTCTTCAGCTTTTTAAATCGGATGGTGTAGTAGTCAGTGAGTTAAAATCAACGAAAATGAAGGGATATGATGATTCAATAAGCGCGAGATCACTGAGAATGTTGCCATTTTTGTATTTGTACTTCACTCCCATGTTCCTTTGCTGAACTGCTCGATGATAGACTGCCTTAAGTCAACTGTGTAACATCTTATTTATTGCGAGTGTTTTAATTTATTTAAACAAATGAGAACTGTATTTTTAACATTGTCTCTGGTTTAGTGATGGATTTAACCAGGTACTTGTTGCACCGTAGCATATCAATAAAGTCCCACGCAGTGGCTTGTATTCATTATGTCACATATGTCTTGGTGTCTTAACTGCAGTGTAAAGTTAAAAGCACTTCTGTGCAGTAAGAACAACATGACACGGTATTAAGGTCGGCACTATAAGCCATGAAATGCTAATTACTGAAGGAGACCATGTAGAAGGAGGTGTGGGATTGGTGGATGGATCTGATTAGCTCTGCTTCATCCATCCTGGAGCAGATGGTGCAGTCGGCTTACCGTCGGGCCTCAACCAGCCGTGTTCATCTACACACGGTGTAAATACACACAGTGCAGTTGCTCTTCAGTTTCAGGTAAGACATTAATAAAATACTGAATGGTCTTAATGAGTCTAAGATCCAATGATTTTTTTTTTCTAAAAAACAATATTTATTCCTTTTGTTAAATAGATTGACGTATTTGTTTTAATTTTATTTTAAAGGCAGATTTTATTGGTTGGTTATATATTTTTGCAGGTTTACTAACTATGCGACACAAACAAGTAGCAGCATGAGGACTCAAAGACGCTTTAGGTTGATGCTGGTATTTCTGTTGGTACTTTTACTAAACGTTTGGGTTCTTGCCACACCGTCCTCTCACGGGTTCACGGCTTACAGGATGCAGCAGTACAACCTTCACCAGGAGAAACATGGTGACTACAACTTCAACTTCTTATTTGCACCTTTAGAAGCTTAGTAGCTTTTGCAGGGTTAGAATTTGGCCCTTGTTTTCACTCTGTAAGTGTGTATTTGAGATACTTCGCAGAGCTCGGCTGAAATATTTAGGAAATAAGCTTCTTAATGAACTGACCTGAATGACATCAATAACCTGGGGTTACTTCAGGTTGTCGAGGTGCCATCGTTGTTGCCGAAGCGCGTTCAGCAGACGATTTGAGTCTGAGCCGTCGTTGCGTGGTCATGAAGCTGGCAGACTTCACATTAGAACGCTTTGTAGAGGCCAAGAGGCAGAATGCGGCTTCGGTTCTCATCCTTCTACCTCAAAACATGGTTGCTGTTCCTGCCGATGTCATTCAGGTGGCTACAAATAATCATTTCCTAATGTATGTTTAGGTTCAGCACGTTTCAAACTAACGTTGACCGTTGTTTTTAGAGTTTCATGGTCACTGAATCTGAAGCCCTGAAGAATGAGACCCTCATCCCCGTGTATGTGGTTCCAGAAGATGAGCAGCTTCTGCATATGTACGCAGAATTAAAGTTGGCTGCTGCCACCAGGTCAGCATCTGTTCTGGTCAGAGGTGAGAATGAACCAGAGTACAGACCACGTTCTCAGTATGGACCGGGTCAGGGGGTCAGTCGTGTCTAATCCCAACTCATTTCAGTTCTACACAGTATGGTAACAGCCACTGCATTCCAGATATTGGTAAACGACAACAACAGTCCAATCAAGGCCATCGGTGACAACTCCATCATCACTTTAGAGGTTTGACTAATGATCTTTTAATCTTGCACCATGATTCATCAGCCACATAGGGTTATTTATTAATTAATTAATTTACAACCTTTAAGGGTGTGCTTCCTGGAGTCGGTGAGGATCCGCCCACAATCGTAATCACCGCCCATTACGATTCATTCGGCCTGGCTCCAGTAAGTAAAGGTTTTTAACTAACGAAGCTTTATTCATTGATTAGTCCTTAATGTGAGATATTATTAAAGATGAATATTCATTCATTCATTGTCTTCCGCTTATTCCTTTATGAGGGTCGTGGGGGGGGGGTTCCCCATGCCCATCCATGGATAAAAGTCTCGGGCGCTGGGCAGATACACCCAGGACAGGGCGCCAATTCATCGCTGGGTTCACACTCACTCACACATACATACACACACTATACAGGGCAATTAAGAGCATTTAATTTACCTTGAATCCATGTATTGGTATGTGGGAGGAAACCGGAAAACCCGGAGGAGCCCCACGCAGACACGGGGAGAACATGGAAACTCCACCTAGATTGGGATTCATACCGGAAATCCCCAGTACTGCGAGGCGAATGTGCTAACCACTAAGTCACCGTGCCAGGATGAATATTAATCTTACATATTAATAATGATTTTACATATTTTCAAAATAAATTACTGGTTTGTTGTGCACTAAAATAGCATAAGCATTTAAAATTACAGTATTAATACTATAAAAAAAAAGAACAACATGGTTATTTTGCATTTAAATTAGACAATTGTAGCACATTGGGTTTAGAGGGTGGGCTATCAGTCTGAAACCCCAGGTCTACCAAAAGGATGTAAATATGGGCCCTTGATTATGTTATTTATTTTTAGCAGACGTTTTTATCCAAAGCAACTTACAAGGATCCCAACTTGATGGTTGGGGTATCAACACAGGGTTGATGCAGCACCCTGGAGCATTGAGGGTTAAGGGTCTTACTCAAGGACCCACATTGGTAACTTCAATGGACCTGGGATTTGAACTCCCAACCTTCAGATTGAGAGTCCAACACCCTAACCACCCTAACCACTGAGCTACCACTGACCTCATTAGGTCAGTTTTGCTGTATCGTGTTTATTTTGTATGTATGGTACAGTATATATAATGTTATCATGTTGTATGTTCATCAGTGGTTGGCATATGGAGCGGACTCTAATGCCAGCGGTGTTACTGTTCTGCTTGAACTGGCTCGTCTCTTCCAACGACTCTACAGTGAGACTCGCACCAGAGCGCCGTGAGTTCTTTTTTAACCAACAGTGTGAAATGAAGGGAGACGTCTTGCTAGGTTTAGTATGTAATGAGTAAGGATCGGGCTAAACTGTCAACAGTTTCTTTGTTAGAACGCAATTTTTATATTAGAGCTCAATATATCTTTTAACTTTGACATCCAGTCGACTCCTGCATTTTAGAAGAAATTACAGAAAATATTTACAGTCTCATTTGTGTTGTTAGGTACCATCTCCTGTTCTCACTGACTGGTGGAGGGAAGTATAATTACATTGGCACCAAACACTGGATCAATGAAAATCTGGACCATGCAGGTTGGTTTATAATCAGACTGCAGATCGTATTCATAATTATGTAACAAAGTTTATATGTGTTAAAAGTGTAGATGAGAATGTTGTGCTTCATTTTAGATCTAAAAACAATTCTTCCTTTTACAGAATCCAGTCTCCTGCACGACAACGTGGCGTTTGTTCTCTGTTTAGACACTCTTGGTTCTGGAGATGAGCTTTTCCTCCATGTATCCCGACCCCCAAAACCGGGGACACTTCAGTATGACTTCATCCAACAACTGGAGAAAGTAGGACGTCTTCATAAACAGTTCTCACAGTAATGGCCCCTAAACTATCCCACCTTCTCTTAAACCTTTAATCTCCCTGCAGGTCATCTCCTCCAGGTTCCAGTGGGTGAACTTCAGAACTGTCCACAAAAAGATCAACCTGCAGGAGCCCACACTAGCATGGGAACATGAGCGCTATGGAATGAGACACATCCCAGCATTCACTCTGTCTCATTTGGAGGATCCCAGGTCGGAGTCTCGGGGCTCCATCCTTGATACCATGTGAGGGTCAAGTTGTAGAACTGGTATAAAAACCCTAAAGCAAAACGATTAAATCAGCTGCTTATTTTTTTTAATTCAGGTCACAAGTGGATATCAGAAAACTTAAGCGGAACGTGGTCATCGTCGCCGAGTCCTTGACACGATTCCTGTACAATTTATCAGACAAGGTGATGGAAGTTCTGTTAATGATGTTAATCCTTTGATATCATGAACATACAGTTTCAAAACTATAAATCTCTCTGTGGTTTATAGACATAGACAGACAGATTACATGCAAACTGGTCCAAATAATAATTATTCAATGTGTAAATAACTAAATGCCAACTACAGAGACCCTTATATTTGTTAGTAGTAAACGATTTGGCAGTGGAGTGAGGGGTAAAACCTTTAAGGGTCCTCATTTCCATTGCTTGTATTCTAATAAGCAGCTTTTTAGGAGGTTTTGGTCAAAATGTCACATATTAATGTTGATGATGTGCATTTAGATTTTGAGTCTAGCTGAATTTTTACACGTGTGTTTCATGGTGCAGGGTTCGCCGAAGGAAATCCAGGTGTTTCGGGGGAGTCTGGTACGTACAACCTACAAACAGGCAATAAAATCCTTAATAACAGTGTTGTTTTTACCAGATCTTTAGAACCCAAATTTTGCATATTTGTTCTAAAACCAGGGCTTTTTTGCAGAATTATACAGTATAGGCCTAATGCTTGGACACACCTGCTCATACAATGCGTTTTTTGTATTTTCACGACTGTTTACATTGTAGATTCTCACTGAAGGCATTAAAACTATGAATGAACACATGAGGAGATATGTACTTAACAAAAAAAGGTGAAATAACTTAAAACATGTTTTATATTTTAGTGTCTTCCAAATAGCCACTCTTTGTTCTGATTACTGCTTTGCACACTGTTGGCATTCTAATTAATTATACTAATGAACCCTTATAGGCACACCTGAAAGTGACTACTTCTTGAAGCTCATTGAGAGAGAGCCAACAGTGTGCAAAGCAGTAATCAGAGCAAAGGTGGCTATTTTGAAGGCACTAGAATATAAAACAAGTTTTTAGTTATTTCACCTTTTTGTTAAGTACAAAACTCCTCGTGGGTTCATTTATAGTTTTAGTGAGAATCTACAATGTAAATAGTCATGAAAATACAGAAAACGCATTGAATGAGAAGGTGTGTCCAAACTTTCGGCCTTTACTGTGTGTGTGTGTGTGTGTGTGTGTGTGTGTGTGTGTGTGTGTATATATACACTGCTCAAAAAAATAAAGGGAACGCTTAAACAACACAATGTAACCTCCAGACCTCCAAGGTCTTGCTCAAGGACCCAAATTGGTAACTTCAGTGGACCTGAGATTTGAACCCACGACCTTCAGACTTGTTGAACACCCCAACCCCCCTGAGGTTCTACACTTACCCATGTAACCGAGTAAAACATTGTTCTCAGGGGACTTTTGCACAGTACTGTATATAGCTGAACATACACTTCAGACGCCTCCCAATAAGGTATACATTCTGCTTTCTACACTCATTACTATATAAATGCAATTACAGACTGTAGTCCATCTGTTTCTCTACATATTGAGTTAGTCCCACCCTTTGTCTGGACCCCATGGTCAGGACCCCATTTGAGTCTCAGTACTGCAACTCTGATGGTGACGGTGTGTCAGTGTGTTGTGTTGTTATGAGTGGATCAGACACAGCAGTGTTGCCACCACGTCATTGTCCCTGCAGTGCTGAGAATCATCCACCGCCCTATAATATGTTGATCAGAGTAAGGTGGACTACATATTGTAATTATAGAACCACAAAGTGTAGTGTGTGTATATACTGGATATAATGGACAATGAGTGTAGAAAATAAAGGGGTGGAGCTGTATGAATGTATGTATGTATGTATATAATATAATAATAATTCTCTGTTTTTATTCATAATCAAATCGCATTTCAGCTAAAATTGGCCCCCACACTCAGTGACTATCATTTATTTATATACAGTATAATAAATATATTTATACGTCTTTGTGTCTTTCGCGCTCTCTCTCTGTCTGTATGTCTGTCTGTCTGTCTGTACTGGGAACACGCACACGGTAACGAGAGGGCGGCATTATTGTGAATAAATCACGCTAAGGAGGTGTTAGGCCGGACGTATAACGGAGTACACTTACACATCATTTCCTGATTTACTCTCAATAATACACAACCGCAAGTGTCTGTTTTTATGAAATGGTTACAAACACAATATAATAAAAAAAATACAAAGTTTGATTCATAAATGCGTTTATTGAAAGCCAGATTGCTAATAATTTGATATTCCGCGACGTAATTGAGTCCGGATTACAGTCTAACATTAACGCTGATCGCTGAGTAACAGGATACCAGTTTCTCTAACAATAAAAAATGTACTGGCCAAATTACAGAGCACCATTCATAAACCGCAACAGTCTCAGCGCTCATCAGGAATCGGCCTCTGTTTATATTAATGTGTGTTTCTATTTAGGTATAATGTAGATCACGTTGGATCGACCCACTTATGGGAATCAGGCTTTCCACCGCAGGAAAATAATGAGGTCCAGATATCAGTGCAAGTGTGCGCCCTTCAAAACCGTGCTATAGCAACCGTCACTCCCGCTCATGATCGGTCTCTCTCCTCGCAGCATGTGATGTTCCTGTTTTAAAAGGCGCACACACTCATTCCCCCTGCCACACGCACCATCCGAATCCCACATACGAAAGAAGTGATTCTATTTCACCTTTGTCGATTGTATTTCAAAATATATATATATATTTTTTTGCAGTAGGTTGAAGGTTCCTCTGAGTAAAAAAAAACGATACCACACATGAAGTGCATTAGTCATAAAGCAGGGATTTTATTTCTCTACCATAAAATAAATTAACATTTACAATTAGGAATCTGGGCTGCATCAAATGACTACAGTTACTTGTTTGGGTTTCTACACAGGACACGCCAGCGTTGGATTCCGTCAACACTGTGGGCTTTCATTCCATCATTGTCCATCACAGCTTCCAAAACCGACTACATACTGTACCTATTGCACTTGTAAGATGTAACTCAGGTTCTGTACATTCGACCTTATTAATCAAAAGATTCAGCTTAGAAAAACAACATTATTAAAACAACTGTTTATTACAATGCTATCGTTTCTCCGTTAGATTTTAAAATGGTTTTGTGGATTAATTCTGGGGCGGCACGGTGGCTTGGTGGTTAGTACGTTCTCAGCGCTGGGGGTTCCCGGGTCGACTCCCAATCTGGTGGAGTTTCCATGTCCTCCCCATGTGTGCGTGGGTTTTCTCCGGGTTCTCCGGTTTCCCCCCACAGTCCAAAACCATGGATTCCAGGTAAACTGCTCCAAATTGCCCCATGTGTAAGTGAGTGTGTGCCCAACGATAGATTGACACCCTGTCCTAGCGTCCGAGATGTTCTCCCCTGAATAGGCATGGGGAACCCCACCGCGACCCTAGTAAAGGAATGAGCCGAAGATATCCATCCATTATCTTCCGCTTGTCCGGGGTTCGGGTCGCGGAGAGGCGCTCGGGAGGCATCCTTACCAGATGTCCGAACCTCAACTGGCTCCTTTCGACGCATAGGCATAGCGGCTCAACTCCGAGTCCCTCCCGGATGACTCTCTAAGGGACAGCCCAGACACCCTGCGGAGGAAACACATTTCGGCCGCTTGTACTCACGATCTCAGCGGTGCACCTGAAGTTTCCATCACCAAGCTAGAAATGAACACAACGTATTTCAAGATGACCACGCCCACCGGGGTAGATATATTCACACGCAGCGTTGCTCTTTAACCCACTCAGGCTTAAGACTGTTGACCTCAAATTCCGATTGTAATATAATTTATTTTATTGACAGGTTTTAGTAGTCGTAGTATATCGAATAATAAAATCTGCTTTATGTGATTTAGCGCATCTTTAACAGAGTCCTTGTTTTTTTTCATACGGTGCAGCAGGATGTCAAACCATTCCACATTTTCTATCATAAGTGATTTTATAGACAATAAAAATAGCCGATTTCTTTGGATTCGAAATGCTGACAGCTGGTTGTTCTGGCCCTGGTTTCCGTATAGTGAGCATATCCTCCGTGTTTTAGTGAGGCTGGTTCGCCGATGACCTCAGAGCACTTGTCATCATCATTCATAAACTAACCAGATCCTAGCCCTCGCTTCCTCGATTCCATTGCTGTGACTCATTGTGTTCATTATATTCACGACGTTCCATTTAACAATCACAGGCCGCCCAATAAGCTTTGGTTTTCCGAAGGTTCTTCATTGGTAATTGGCTGTTTGCCTGCCACTGTAACAGCGTCCAACCGTTATAACACTAATTCAGGGCCTTTACACCACAATTCCCAGTCCTATCTTACACCCCGCCAATGAACCAATAATCTACCCGTTTTATAAAACTCTAATCAATTACTTTATTATTTACCATGTTGTTCTGTACACGGTTAAATATAATAGTGGGGACACTTCAACAACACAATGTAACACTTGTGTGAAATCAAGCTGTCCAGTTGGTGTGCAACACTGATTGTGAATCAATTTCACTTGCTGTTGTGC
>JAOUQT010023589.1:0-34475 GCA_025769995.1 Xyliphius kryptos
GTCTCTCCACAAGATCATCATGACGTCCACAGTGCAGCTGCTAGCCTTTAAGCTTGCACCACCATCACAGGATGGAAGTGCAGATCATCCACTTAGCTGTGACGAGGAGATTGAGAGACGCTATGAAGTTGTTCCCTCTGTCGTCTGCTCCATGTGCTGCCTCTTTGGCATCATTTATTGTTTTTTTGGTAGG
This sequence comes from Xyliphius kryptos, assembly GCA_025769995.1. Taxonomy (NCBI): domain Eukaryota; kingdom Metazoa; phylum Chordata; class Actinopteri; order Siluriformes; family Aspredinidae; genus Xyliphius; species Xyliphius kryptos. The sequence goes on from JAOUQT010023589.1 coordinate 194, forward strand.
TAGTGTGGCTGGCTTGCTGGAAGTGTGTTCTAGATAAATACACAAAAATTTTATATAACAAAATAAGGCAACAAAGCAATCCCACATGAGCCCACAAATGAACAATAAGCACTGAGCCTACACAAGCACAGAATAAGCATTTAAAGGGCTGTTGATGTCTTGCTACAGTGAACAAAGCTTCTGAATTGTTCACTTCGAAAACTCAATAATCCTCTGGCTGTGATCGCTGAATGTTGATAGCCACTGTCTGTTCGACTCCATTAGATAAGCTTCATCACTTTCACTGAACTGTGAAATTTGCCTTTATCATTTATTGAGGGTCAGACTGAAGGCGCGGAAGGGAGCAGTTGAGGCCACCTCAGCTGTGACAGATAGCAGCTTAGAATATCTTCAGTGATGCACACATCCACTTCATCTCTAATCAGTAAAACAAAAAAGCTAACTGCTAAAACACATGCAAGGTGTTAACTGTGAAGAGGGTCGCTATTTTGGACTGCAGACCTTAATACACCCTATAATAATATATTATAATAGATAGCTCTTTCTTGTTCATAGAACTTGTTTTTCTTATTTTTCTGCAAATGTTTGAGCTATTTCTGAAGAAGAGTTAATATTCTTATATTTTTCATGTTAAATTGTGTATTTAAATTTTGCAAGATTTTAGTAAATTTGTCTTTAGCGAGAAAACAAAAGCGGTTCCCCAACATGGCTTTCTTATCCAAGTTAAATTGATTATTGGAGTTTAATTGTTTTTTAAAATGGTATGTAAATATTAAACATTTTAAGAAAGATTTAGTTTCACAGTTTATGTAAAGTCCGTCTGAGCGCTAATCTGTACTGACCAACACTCTTTGAATACATCTGACGCTGTACCCACTAGGGGGCAGACCAGGGGCAAAAAATGTTCTCGCTGGCAGCTCTGTCATATTCCAATTTCTAAAACACTGTTGCTATTTGTTGTTGCAACGAATTTCTATTTTTGTACTTTTCATAGCTATTTTAAATATGAAAATAACATCAACATAATAGCAACTTGTATTAATCCTAACAATATACACTAATAAATTAAAAAAAAAAACAGTTTAAATCAGAGGAACAATATTTTTAGTAATTTTTTTTCTGCTGTATGATGAAGGTTATATATATATATATATATAATTCCTAACTGCTACTCCTAATTTCTTCCTAACTGGACAGGTTAATTTTACAGAAGTGTGGAAAATTACATTTACACTTAAAGTTGCATTATGTTGTTTAGTGTTCCCTTTTTTTTGGAGCAGTGCCTATATTATATATATGTGTGTGTTTTTACCTTCTAAATTTTTACCTATCTAAATTCTATGTATCTATGTATAAATTCTATGAATAGCTACAATGACAAAAAAGACTTATTTCTATATTTTAAATGTTAAATATTTTATTATTGTAATAATTATGACTAATTATTCCTGTTATTACAAATAAGAAGTAACTTCTTTAACTGTTAAAAAAAATAATAAAGTAGAAACTTAGTTGATTACATGTTTAAAACAGCATTAAAACAAAATATATTTGCACCACAAATTTAAACTTTACTTAAATCCATTTAATTGCTGTACATCACTATATTAAGGTTTTTACTGTAAAGTGCATGATCTAATTTTTTCTGTTTTCACCTAGGTTATCGCTGTTTTAAGGCTGTAATGTTTCTCACTGGTCTGATGTTTGGCTCCATCATTATCTTCATGCTGTGCTACAAGGAGCGAGTGATGGACACACAGCTGAGTGTGGAAGCCAGTGTGGGAATTGGCCTGGGCATTGGCACACTGTGTGGCCTGGTCACCATGCTGGTGCGCAGTGTTGGCCTCTTCATGGTGGGTCTGCTGCTGGGTCTGCTGGTTGCACTGGCCTCACTGGTGGTGCTTGAAGAGTTCTACCATCCAAGCACAGTGTGGCTACCTCTGGGTGTTTTGCTTGGCTCTGGCATGTTGTTTGCCGTTTTGACGCTACAATGGCAGCGCTGCTTCACTACACTTTCCACAGCCGTGTTTGGATCAGCCGTTGTTACGGTCACCGTGGATTATTTTGTAGAGCTGTTTGCACTCACACGCTACATTTACGAGAGAGTAAAAGTGGCTCCAGCTCGTCCTGTATGCTGGTACACATGGGTTGTATTGGGGGTGTGGCCCGTGCTTGCCATACTGGGTGTTCTCATACAGTGGAAGGTGACAGCTGATGGATATTCCCACACTGAAGGTAGGACTATTAATCTTTCAATAAGCCTCTTTTCTTTCCTCTGAAAGGGTTAAATCAGCCCTTAAATAAATTTATATATATATATATATATTAATATTACAGTTTGTGTGTGTGTGTGAAACTAAATAAATAAATTCCGTCCTCGCAGCTGAAGTGTTAGAAGCGGGAAAAAAGAATTTGTTAGTTTGCAAAGTACCAAAATGTGATCGCTAGACGGCTGGGTCATAGCATCTCCAAAAATGCAGAACGTATGTTTCACCCCAGGCTGCTATAGTCTGTATCAATTAAAGGTGGTCCAAGAAAGGTAGTAAATCAGTGACAGTCATGGGTGGCTAAGACACATAGATCGACGTGGGGAGCAAAGGCCGGCACATGAATACCTATCCAAGTAATAAAATACTGTAGGCTTTAAGTTTTAATGGTGGTTTCAAATTCCCTAGATCACAATCCAAATAAGCATCTGTTGGATGTGCTGGACAAACAAGTTTGGTCCATAAGGCCATCTCTCATCTAACTTACAAGAGTTAAAGGAACTGTTACTATCATTTTCGTGCCAGAAGTCACAGCACACCTTTAGAAGTATGATGTAGTCCATTCCTCAATTGCTCAGGGCTGTTTTGGCAACAAAAAAGAACCAACACGATTTTAAAAAAGGAGTCATAATGTGCCTAGTCAATACAGATCAGCAGATGGTGCTGTTAAAGAATGTGTATATGAACTAATATCACATTATTTAATATTTTACCCTGTTTAATTTATGACTATGTGTGCATTGCAATGCCCTTAAGAAATTATACAACAGACAAATAAAGCCTTATTCTTAAATGTTTAAAAGCACAAGAGGGTGTGAACACGATGCAGTCCCAGAAATATTAGGATGTGTTCCACTTTACCTTGATCATAAAGCAACACAATAAAACAATGCAATAAATGTTTAAGTTCATAAGTTAAGACTGTCTTAGTTTAAATGACCAAAAGATGATGTACAAACAGGAATCAGAAAACTGTCTACGGTTCTGTTTTTTTATGTATGTTTCTGTCTTAAACAGATCACATTCTAGACCTCGGCATTCTCCTGTATGGTTGTCATAAAAGTAGCATTACATCTTACCATTTTTTTCCCATATTGGCCATTGTGTTTCAAACATTAGTTAACAGAAAATACATCCATTTTAATATTTCACTTAGCAGGTGACCAGTAAATGGGTAAACCTAGGCAATGCAATGTCAAACAGGAGATAAAGTGAAAATGTAATAGCATCACTGTCTAAAATAAATTCCATTTACCCCTTACAGAACCAATCCTCCAAATAGTTTGAACATGTAAAAGACATTGAGACTTATCCAAGCCAGTTATCCAATTTCTTTTTGTAACCTTTTCTCCTTTTTTTCTCTCGTCTTGTATAACAGTGCTTCTAAAATACTTCATTTATCTTTTTTAAGTGTACTTGCTCATTAGATTTGGTAACTTTTCTCCTAGACTTGTAAAATCTTTTTTGCATACATTGCTTAGGCAGAGTGCCACATAGCTGGACTGTTCAGTGTTTTAATGACACTGTTGGGCATGGTTTTCAGAATCCTGTAACTCCCACAGATAAAATATATTTTTTTCCATTAAGTGTTGGAACAATTTATTACTAATTGCCATCATGATATGATGTATACATAAAGAATTGTTTTAGGTCAAATTTCTATTGATTCTCTTGTTCATTACACACTTCTATTTTTTTCATATCACATGGCACATCACATTTATGAAAAGGGACTGCACTACGCCCTTCAGTTTGTTTTAACATGACCCGCACTGAATTAGGGTTGAATTTGTGGCCCCTTTTTATAACCAGTGCAATACATTAAGTGGACATGAAAAGAAACCTACACTGATTCACATTTGTCATTAAAATTCTTATAATTTAGGTTCTTGTTGCGATCACCATGAATATTGGTCTTTTGATTGTGCTTGGCATGTGTGCAACTGACATTGTCTGATCAGCACAAAGAATGTGTGCAAGAATGTGTGTAGTAAGTCAAAGCGAGAGCATTTAATGCACATTGTCAGATATTGGTGCTGCACCGTGAACTTCTCTCTCTAAGATAACTGGCATTAAAACATGTTAAAACAAAAGTGGAAGTGAAGAGAAGTGACACGCAGGGCCTTTGAATTATAGTGCATGTCTAAAAGGGGAGGACGCTTCAGTGGTGCTGGGGGACGTTGCTATAGAGACAAACTGGGGGTTTGAAAAAAGAGGAAAAAGACCATTGATGAATTCCCATATAAAGAATATAAGTGGGATCGGAGGGGTGTTTGTGTGTGAGCGAGAAAGAGAGAAAGACAGAAACCGAGAGCGTTTACACGCGCATGTCAGGAAGAAGGAGCTCATTATGTGAATTCTCTGACAGATGGGCCCCATAGAAGTCGAAGCACAACAGAGTGACTAAAAGGACAGAAATAATCCTGCTGCCTCCATTAATGGCAAGGAACAGAATGTGAATGCTGATTAGGGCATGTGGAACGGCAGAATGTGTTAAAACACTCAGCAGTTTGTTTGGCATCACAGTGGTGGATCATTGGAAGAAATCTTCATCTTGTTTTGATGACATCTTAACCAAAAAGAGAGCGAGCGCTAGACAGAGAATGATCCAAGGAACTGGTTAAATTTTATGTGCAAACCAAATTAATGTCCTTATTATAAGAAATGATGATTTATTAAACTGTAGCAGGTGTATTTATATTTCATATACATTACTATTAATATTCTTTTATGTACTTATGTATTAGTAGATTGTCATTTGAAAGGCAAAATATCATTTAGTATTAATAGATTATATAAAGTGTAATTAAAACTTTTAATAAATATAGTAATAATTTTTTTAAAAATATAGTAAGTTATTCATTAAAAAAAGGAAACAAAATAGCTATCCACTGTGTGAATTACCCAAATGAAAACTTAAAAATGTTATTTAAAGGAAACTATGTTTACCCTGTGAAAATAGGCAGCAAACTTCATTTCATACAAGGGGATTATTGTGTCATGTGCAAATATCTTGTTCTTTCTTTCCCTCTTTTTCTAAAAAGTGTTCATTAGTCATCAGCAGAGGAGGCTGCAGCTAATGAAAATTCGACAAAAGGAGGAGAGAAGGGAAAGCAGAAAAAAAAAGAAGCCACAACACAAACCCCAGCTCCAACAGCAACAGCATCAACAGCAGCAACATCAGCAGCATAAGCAAAAGCAAAAATATCACCATCCTCCCCAGTCGAACCTTCATTCCACCACCCAACCTACGAAAGCTCAGAACCAAGATCCCACCTACCGCAGAAAACCTAACCCTATACGTCGCTATGATGGTGACGTCCTTTCTCCGGTACTCATGCGTGCACAATTTGATGATTTTTTTTTGTTTATAATAAACCATATGTAAAATTGGCCTATACAAACAACTAGCATTATGAGAGTGTAGCTAAACATTTTCAAAAGTGTTCACAGAATAGCTTGTTTGTCCAACCATTGCATACTCTATCTGCTAGTTTACTATGGTTATAATTTTATAGATGGTAAAGGTTTTTATGAGGTAGATCTCCAAGTCTCTTCTTAACCATCACAAATAATAGAATTTAAAAAAGGAATTAATATCTTTAATTGACACATTAGCATGTCTTATACACAGACCCTTTGCAAAAAAAATAATATTTTGGAAAAGTTGATTCATTTACATAATTCATTTCAAAAAGTCAAACTTTTATAGATTTAGAGCCCACAATTTAAACGATTTCTACTGATTTGTTTATTTTTACATAATTTGGGCTTTCAACTCCTAAAACCACAAAAACAGGAATTGTGGAGATATATACTTGGAGAAATCAGCCCAAATTTGGCAGGGCATCAATGTTTTAAACTGAGTGTTACACACTAATCCTCTACTAAACAGTAGAGGTGAGGAACAGAATCCAAACTGCTTGAAGTGAGGAACAGAATCCAAACTGCTTGAATCCAAACTGCTTAAACAGAATCCAAACTACTGCATTCTTAATTCCAAGGTCACTGCAACAGTCTACCAGAATGTTTTAGAGGACTTTATGATTTCTTCTGCTGATGATCTGTATGGAGATGCAGATTTAATCCTCCAGCTGGACCTGGCCCCTGCCGGTGCCACCAGAAGCACCAAAACCATCACAGTGCCTGGGAGATGTCGATATTTCCTTGATGCTTGCTGTCAGCTCTCCCTTGTTGTGGAATCTGATGCCCCCCATTTTCATCTTTGGAATACCCCATAGATTCTCAATTGAATTTAGGTCCGACGAGTTGGGTGGCCAGTTAAGCACTGTGATGAATTACTGTTTTCGGGATTTTTATGAGCTGGAAGCCCAAATTAAGGAAAAATAAAAAAAAACATTTCTTCTAATCTTTGAGAAAAGATATTACTGTATGGGAGAATACTGGAGGGCTCTGAGAAAACACACTCATTTAAAGTGAGGACATGCATACTCCACTTCCTTATTTCATGCCAACTGGAAATCAGTCCCTGGACCTTCTTGCAGCAAGGCAATATATTAAAGATTTGCTTAATTTGGGATCAGAGATTATTAAAATATTAAAGTTTAGGTGTTTCATCAGCTATATTCACCACTTTATTTCTTTTAACAAAAAATACTTAATGTTAATTTACTCCTTTATTATTTTGTATGTCCTTGTATTATATACTAATATACAATTTAGAGAATTCAATTTACCTGGAATCCATGTTTTTGGACTTTGGGAGGAAACCTGAGAACCCGGAGGAAACCCACGCAGACACGGCAAGAACATGGAAAGTCCACCCAGATTGGGATTCGAACAAGGAATTCCCAGTGCTAAGAGGCTAAGGTGCTAGCATAATACACAGGGGTTGGATAATGAAACAGAAACACCAGTCATTTTAGTATGGGAGGATTCATGGCTAAATTGGACCAGCCTGGTGGCCAATTTTTATCAACTGCACATTGCACCAGTAAGAGAAGAGTGTGAAGGTTCATTTAGCAGGATATGAGCGCAGTTTACCATAATGGGGGACATGTTTGATGAACATGAAAGTAAAGTTGAACATCTCCCATGACCTGCACCGTCACCAGATCTAAATATTGAGCTACTTTGGGGTGTTTTGGAGTAGCAAGTCAGGAAACTGGGACCTTTCCACTATCCTGCAATTGCTTAAAATCCCTCTGACCACTGTGCAGGACTAGAATATGTCATTGCCAAGACGAATTGATGCTGTATTGGCTGCAAAAGGAGGCCCTACACCATACAATTAAATTATTGTGGTCTAAAACTAGTTGTTTCAGTTTTATTGTCCAAACCATGTGAATATATTAGATCACAGACACATTAATCTTAAACATTTATTATAACACTCTGACTATATATCTAAACTTAACAAGTACTGGCCACTAAATAGTAAATAGCCAAATATGTATTAAAGTGGCAATGGTCACAAACAAACGGACTTTAGACCTCGTTGCAAGCTTTGTCAACGTGTAGATTAGAAGGCATCTATCATTGATGGTCCCTGATGGTCCAGGGGCTAGGATTCAGCGCTCTCACCGCCGCGGCTCGGGTTCGATTCCCGGTCAGGGAACCAACCCAGCCGTGTAACTGAAAACAGTTGCATGCCGGTCCCAAGCCTGGATAAATGGGAGGGGTGGAGAAAGCAATGGCAAACTACTCCACTATCGTGCCAAAATACTTTGTGAATCACGATGAAGCGCTTTCAAAAAAAGGCGTGGAGAAGTGCGATTCATAAAGTGACCGAGAGTCGGCTACGTCTTGATCGGTTAATCATCATCATCATTGATGGACTTAAGTCAGTTCTATAATTTTTCTAATTTCTGTATATAACTATAAATAATACAATCTATTTAAAATATACTGCATATACAGGTTAATTAAAATGTTTGTTTTTATAAACAAATTTATTAAATGTTTGTCTCTGCACTCATTAGGTCATGAGCATGGTAATAACTTAAATCCATCACACTTAGGTCTGTCACATAACTTTTAAACACACAGATTTACAACTAAGAAGAATTTTATTTCTGCTTAGTAGGTACATAAAATGAGACTGTGGGAGAAACATCAAGCCCACAGAGAAAAGCCACATAGACATGGGGAAAATGTGCAAACTACACAGAAACAAAACCTAGCCATCCTGCCTGGGAATCTAAAATCACATAAACTTACAGTACTGCAGCTTAACCTTCTAGTTCAAAGATCACTGTTTTAAGTCCTTAATTATCTAATTATTAAGACACCACGTTGAACTACTCTACTGAAACAACTCTAGTTGTTAAATGTGTTACTTGAGTGATTTCTAGTACAATAAATGTTTTAGATATTTACTTAAATGTAATTTTATTCATCACGTTTTACTTTTTTTTTCCAGAGCTACATTCAGCATTTCCGGGATAGACATTCTGACAGACGTGGATACTCTCATGGCAGGTTGATTAGTAGCTCTCACACAGTGGATATGGACTATGACTGTGGGTCTCAGGTCCCTTTGACAGCTCATACAGGGCCTGCAGTAAGGGTCTAATTATACCCTTTATCTTCTCACCCCATTCCATGCTTCTGAGTCTGAAAGAGACGAGGCTATTACAGCTGAGACCATTATGACGGCTCTTATCTGCTGTGTAATAAGTGGGAATGATTGTTTTTCCAAAAGCCTTATTCATCAGAACTCTGAAACATAGCTCTAGTTCTACAGCTGAGGGTAAATGTGCAGTATGTTCTGGCTCTGTCAATCTTTAATCCAATATTGGACAGTACACTTCTGTTTTGGTAGGCAGTTGCTTTGACAGAGCCATGAAGAGGTTTGTATTCAGTTAAAGCATGTCACTGAACACAAGGATTCTGAAACATTTTCACCCACTTATACAATTTTTTTTTTTTACCTAATTTGTTTAATGAACATTTGTTTTTCATTGACTGTTAGTGTGGTCATTTAAGGGAAGCAATCTGATAATTGATCTTTTAAGTTTACAGCCTAGACAGCACCAGTGGTACCTTTTAAAGCGTCAAAAAAACTGTGAGCTTTGTTTTTCAGGACTAACTTCTTAGTTCTGTGCACTTTTTTAAAGAAATACTCTCTTTGTTCACTGATGGACGACTGCAAAGGAAGAATCTACTGCCAAGCATGTGCCATTATCAGGTGTTAAATTTGCTGTTTAATTAAAGAAGTACTATAAAAAAGTTCAACCTAATCCCATGCATTTGTAGTATATGTTTACCTGTTTTACAGAATACAGTGAAAGAAACTCGCACTTATTCTGTAATATAACAGATTAAAACAAAATGGAAGTGAATTGATAGCATTTTCGAAACATGTTTGTATTGGTTTTCTAAACCCAGCTGTTTTATTTGCTTGCTTTTTTCAACTCTGGGGGGATATCTATGCACAAGGAAATAACCTGCATACTGAGGACAAAAGCTACGCTGAGTAAGTTCTATACTGCCTCTGTTAGTTATTGATGTGTTTAATGGATTTAACTCTAAGGCTAAAGCAGCCACACAAGTCTTGTTGTTGCATAGTCACATTTTGACCAAAGTGGTGTAAAGTACAATGGTATTTGAATTTTAGAATAAATGATGCTTCATAATCATGCAGTATCCTCTAAAAACATTTGCTGGCCAATATGAAGCTCAGAAATAAAATCCATCTAACACTTCTGTTTGGAATGGATGGGATGCACTGACAGGTTTTTCCTGACCAAACATATCCTGACCCAATACCACTGATAATGGAAAACTGGCTCCGCAAATACTCTCTTTCGCGTGTATTCTCAAATTCAGATGGGGTGAGATTAGGTTGAAAATTTAAAATCTTTCTTTAATGCTCAATTTATCTCTTTATAGATATTTTATGCTTGGTGCAGTGGCTCCTTCGACCTGCAGGGATGCATTGTGAAGCTCTAGTGATGCAGGTGTGAACACTGAGTTTTTTGTATATAATGATAAAAGTGTCCTTGTCTACTGTGAAATTTTGAAAGTGATCAAGGTATTGGTTGGAAATAAAGTGGGCCATCCACATTAAACAGGGAGTGTGTATGTGTTAAGCAGAGAAAGAGTTGGAGTGTGTGGGTGTGGGTGGGTGGGTGTGTGTGTGATGCGGTAAATAATGAGTAGCTAAATGAATGGCTGTCAGAGAGTAGAATTGCGAGAAAGTCCTCATTCGTCCTATTTGAATGTGTTTACATCCTGCCTCTTCCTTTCGATCTTACTGTGGCAAATTAAGATCTCCTGTTTGATTTATGCAGTGAAGAACAAAATGTGGTTTCTCTACTTGCTATGTTCGTTTACTGGCTGCATCTGTCAGGTGATGATTAGTCAGCAATGAACATTTTGTACATTTAGCTGAATGCCAGACATATTTGTGCATACTGTACTGTATTCTTACTGTGATGTCACCTGTCATGTTTGTACTTCCTCTATTGTTATCAATTAATTACATCTGAATGCTAATTCAGTGTCAAGTGTCTGTTGAGTCTATTTATTTTTAACTTATTAAACATTTTGTCAAATTTTCAAAATTAACTTTTGGGAAGCATAAAGTCTTAATGAAAGGCATGAAAATGTTATGTTTTATTATTATTATTATTATTATTATTATTATTATTGCTCATGCATGTCTTTGTATGGAACTGGTATCATAAAGTTCTTCCAAATATTATGACTTTCATTGTGATTGATTATGCTTATTAATGTTCCTGGCATTTGCCTGCGCATTTCGTATTATTTTCACTTTTATCAATAGTAGCCATGACCAGTTAAAGTCAAATGTCCCATTTAATAATTGCATAAAAAATAGAAATTTGTTTAAAATCATCTAGCAGGACACAATTATTCACACTATTCTTATGTTAAATTATTCTACACTATAAAATCAGGTCTACACTATCAGGTCAGTGTTAATGCCTTAAATTAAAAACAATATTTTTCATTATTAAATGCAAGCATTTAACTTAAACTATCAATAATGTAGTCACCTTAAATATAGTTTTTATTTGGTTGATTTATTGTAATTTAGAATGTTATACAAAAACCCATACCCCTCTAAACTTACAAAGGGCTTTTAGTTTTAAATAATTTCCTCATCTGCTTATCACCTGCCCAATACAATTACAACAGTAAAACGTGGTGGTGGCAGCATCGTACTATGGGGGGGGGGTTTCAGCTGCAGGGACAGTGCGACTGGTTGCAATTGAAGAAAAGATGAAAGTGGCCAGCGGTATTCTAAAAGAAAACCTCAAATTTCATGCTCCATTGTCTATTTTCTCCACCTATATACCATATAGATTGCCTTTTTTTAGATATACAATTACAGACAGATCTGTTTTTGTAGTCCCCTGTTGGTTCTTTGTTTCCTGCCGGTCGGGACCATTACAAAACAGGTATAATTTGGATGGTGAATTGTTTATTGTCAATTCTGGAGTGATATGGTGAGGGGATTTTAGTGCAGCAGTGCTGTTGTTCTATTTAAAATTCAAGTTTATTTGCCCTTTACTCAACTGATAACATGGACAATGGGGTGAGCAAAAAGGTGGTGTATCCAGACTTTTGACTAATACAGTAGTTTTATATATGATCCACTGCCTTGGATGATGAGTAAATTACAGCATAAAGGAAGTGAAGCTCACTGACACAGTTGGTTAAAGTTTATACGTTTTTAATCATTGTCTGGACAATTAATAAATATGTAATGTGATTGAATCAAACATCCCACTTATACTAAACATGGTTGCAAAAGGGACAGAGCCTGTCCCAGTGATCATAAAGCTAAAGCTGAGGAGATTTTTATCTTGGACATTCATCACAAGGGAAATCCATATACACATTTACACCTAGGAGTAATTTAGTATCTCTATAGTATCCCTATCTCTTCAAAGGAAAACCGCAAAATGGAATTTCACACAAAAAATGCTTTGCTTACCCTACCCATGAATCAAACCCAGGACCTGTTTCATGTGAGATGGTGTGACTGGATCACACTTACCAGCCACTTCATTAATCTATAGAACTTGTTTTATTTACAAATCAGTGCACTTTATATTACAAATGGTACATACTGTAGTCTATCTGTTTCTCTGCAAAATGTATAGCCATTTTCATTCAGTGTTTATTTGGCAGAACCTTTACATAACCACCTCTAAGAAGGCGGTGGTGTTTGGGTGGTGTATGATTCAGAACTTTGCCGAAGCTTTGATGTGGTGGCAGTATGGTAAGTATGTGTTTTTTTATTCTTTTTAGTTTTACAGAGGATTTCTTGCATTACTTTAGTGTTACTTTTTGACTGAGAATAGTTTAACAATTAAAAATGTTCAACCACCAGATTCCTGTAGGCAGTGTACTATGTAGGCAGTGCACTAAAGGATTAGACCATAGCTGGAAAACATGCAACCAAATAACAATAAGCTAAACAGTAAATATACTTTTTTTTGTTTGTATGTTTTTTTATTTCAGAAGGTTTGCTGTGTCTGATGCAATCATACCAGCAAAATACTCAAACAGAACCTCCATATCAATTTCACTGCAGAGCTTAGAACCAACTAATCCACTGACCAAATAGTACCTGTTCTATGGTGTATCTGTGGAGGCCATGAACGTTAGAGAACCGAGTAATGGGTCTAACAAAGGATGTGGGACCGCAGTTGGGACTACAGTCGATAAATATAAAGCTATAAAGTGCATCATTATGATGGGAGGAAGTAATACAATAGATAATGAGTGCAAAATAAGGTCTACCCAAGAATGTGACTGGTCACCATATATCAGTACTGTATTGTGCCAAATTTCTGTCAGTGGCACAGATTTACCTGTTAATGTTTAGAACAGGGTGGCACAGTGGCTTAGTGGTTAGCATGTTTCTTTTTCAGCACTGGGGATTCCTGGTTTGAATCGCGATCTGGGTGGGGGTTCCGTGTTCTCCCCGTGTCCGCATGGGTTTCCTCCCACAGTCCAAAAACATGGATTCAAGGTAAAGTGTGTGTTTGTGTGTGTGGCTGCTTGAGTGAGTGTGCCCCGCGATAGATTGACTCCCTGTCCTGGGTGTATATGCCCAGCGCCCGAGACATTATTCCCTGTATGGGCATGGGAAACCCCACCGCGTCTCTAGTAGAAGACTAAGCGGAAGATGATGGATGGATGTTTAGAACATTCATAGAAAGCATCTTAATCAACATTGTTATATTTGAACCTGGGATTTTGCTCTGGTCAGTGAATTAGATTTAGAGATAGTCATTTATAAGACCCTTTATCCAAAGCACCTTACAAATAAGAGAACAGTTATGGAGCACTATACTATAAATCAATGTGTTAGATAGTTTAAGGGTTATTTTGGCCACACTACCAGAATACATGGTAAAATTAAAAAAAAAGCTATTTGACCAGAAAAGCCTTATACAAACTTTAAAGCAAGGTAAGGAACATGTTATGGTTTAAAGTCTCAGGGTTAAACAGCCTTACTTATTAAACTCACTTAATACCAACATAAAGTAACATGCATAGCAGGAAATGGCAAAAGAACATAACTGAAAAATATGGAATGGCCCCAGGCAAAGATATTTTTTTTCATTCAAGCTGACATGAAAAGCGTTCTTTGAAGAGAATTCTGAATGAATACAATTATTATGGGCAATAATTGTTTATGGTAATAATGTTTTTTCTGTAATAAGAATGAATAAATTAAAATAAATTAGGTCCCTAATCCACATTCGTCTTTGGTGATCTTAATACCATACTAAATATTTTATACTCTTGTTTTAATGTAATAGTTTTTTTTTAATCCTTTTACAGCCATTTGAAATGTCTAAAATATTTTAACTGGACATTTGTCTCATCAGCGGATTTAAAAAGTGTTATTTTAATCCACTGTGTTCAAGAAGGAAAAAAATATTGTTTATGTGTAAAATTTCAATTGTTTTTCATTACTTTTGCTGATGACAACATTTTACTGTGTTACATTTATGAATTAACATCATACAGTATATCTCATGGTGAGTGTGTAGCATGTTTGCCTCTCAGCACTGGGGGTCCAGGTTTGAATCATAATCTGGTTGACACTATAACAGGATTATAGAAAGATAATGAATGAATGAATGAATGAATGAATGTCCCAGATATTTTAATATTAGGTTTCATTTTAATTTGTTATACAGAATGTAGGACATTTTCCATGAACATTTTAAAAAAACGCACTTACAAGCACACACATTGAATAGTTAAGTGGTTGAATGTTAAAGCTTCTATCAGTACTGTCTGGCAACTTTATTGTCAATCATGTTTAAGTTTAGGTCTTTGCATATTTCAGTTTCATCTTATTTATTCTCATCCGCTTGGATTTAGAAGTCAGGTTGACAGTCCCTGAGCTTACATATACAACACGAAACCTGAAGGCATTTGTAAGTTGTGAATGTCCTTACTTAATTGGGTTTGCATAAATTCAGTTAATATCTATTCTCCATGGCTTATTTTTTGTTTCACATGACATCCTGCTGGTGCTGTGTTGATTCACTGACAACCTACAAGAGAAAAAACAGTATTGATGGTACATAAAGCAAATGCATGAACATTAAATATACAAAAAAATGTGGTTAAGTAAGAAAAACAACTAGCAAAGTGCAACAAATGTAAGGAGGTTTGGTACACAACTAAAGTAGTTTGTGTCTGTGCTCTTAAATACACTAGTCCCTTAACTAATGCAGTGTTGTGCATAAAATTAGCATCTGTCTGTTATGAATAAATACTTAATACAGAAAATTTATAGCTTTCAAAAGCTGTAAATGATAATGTGACTGGTGTATTACAGATCCTAAAATTGCTGCTGTGTACTTTTAATAATATTCCAGTCTTGTCATGCCTCGAGCATTTAGGTGGCCAGTGGTGCATTTCAGTCAGGGAAAGTGCAGTTGAAAGGAAACTGTGAGGATTAGGTGCAATAATCAACTGCTTATATACTTACACAATGAGCACTCATTGCCTCACTAGACTTTTTAATCTGGAGCAAATATAAGATGAATTGTATGATGCAAAACTGTGTTTAAAATTACTCTATAGTCAATCAAGCAGTGTGTGTGTGTGTGTGTGTGTGTGTGTGTGTCACCTCTCCGTCTCGGGTCTCAATGGTCTTTATTAGAACTGTTTTCTTGGAGTGGACCTCAGAGCTGCGCTGTTGTGGGAACTGCTCTGCGTTGGTTTCTATAATGGTTAACAATCATGTAAGATTATTTTTTTTAAATAATATATTTATATTTTAGCATTATTTATTGAATGCTGATCTATTTGGTGTGTGGTGGTCTATACCACTAACATTGTAGCAAAAACTAAATAAACTATAAAACACATTTGCCTTGCACCCCCTAGTGGACACAATAAGGAAGTCACATCTACTGAAAAGTTTTGACTGATGAAAGTGCGATAAAAGGCTCACCTCTCACATCACCCCTGAAGTTCAAAGCATATGCCTGTGGTGGCAGAGTGATCCTAATAAAAGAACATATAAAGTTTGGGTTGTGCACAAGATAATAAGAAGCTATAAAAAATAAAACAAATCATAAAAATAATACAGCTCATATAGTAATACAACAAATGCATACAAAGTAATGGTACTGACAGATTAAGTCTGAACTTTAATATTAATTTAATTATTTTCTAATCCTTATTATAGGGGTCTTGGGGTGTGTGGAACATATCCCAGCTCTTACAGGGTAAAAGGTGGGGAAAAAAGATAAGTCATAGCGGTCCAGAAAACAAAACAATGACCTTGCAGCTGTAAAGTAAGATCAGTAACCACTTTGACTTTTTTTTTATGTTTTACACTACGTTTCATCTCATAAAATGTTTGTTGTAAGTTTAGTTTATCGTAATTCATGTATTTTATATTATATTAAATTATTAAAGTAAGTATTTTTGGAATTGGGCATAAAGAATGATATTTTGAGATTTATTTATTTTTGAAAGTGATTGCACATTATTAATATAAATATGCATGTTCACAGTAATAGTAAGTAAGTAATCACAATAAGTTCTAGTTTTCTATTTTACCTGCTTTCCTCTCCTTCCAGAAGTTTCCTGTAAGTTGCAATCTCCACATCCAGGGCCATCTTAACATTCAGGAGGTCCTGATACTCTCTAAGGTGACGGGCCATGTCATCCTTCATTTTAGCAATTTCTGCTTCTAGGCGGCCAATCGTGTCCTGGTAACCGCCAGCTTCTCTTCCCATTCTCTCTTCCATTTCCCTCATTTGCCTGATCAGAGACTCATTCTGGTTTGAGAGATTACAGATGTATTTACACACAGACTAAATACATTTGTCACTTAAAGTCAATATACTACTTAAGCAAACATAAAAAGGAACTGATATTTAGGGCAGTTGTAGGCTTGTGGTTAAGAAACCAGCCTTGCAACCTGAAGGTCGCCGGTTCAATTCCCAGTCCCACCAAGTACTATCGCAGAAGTGCCTTTGAGCAAGGTACCTAACCCCAATTGCTCCCAGGGCACCTTATACAAGGCAACCCACCACTCCGGGCACGTGTGCTCACTTCACCAGTGTGTGTATAAGTGTGTGTTTCACAACAAGGATGGGTTAAATGTATGTAAGCAAAATAGATCACTAAAATTAGATATTTGCTGATGCTCACCTCATATTGGAGTAGCATTATCAGGAGATAATTGCTATTATGGGCTTTATAAAGAAGATAGGATTAAATAGATGCTTACAGTTCCCTTGAGTGAGTCAATCTCACAGGTGTAGGACTGAATCTGGTGACGGAATTCCATAGTCTCTTGTTTGGCCTGTCTTAGAGCGTCATTGTTTCTGTTCACAGCTTGGTTCAGATCTGACACCTACAGGTGGAAAAGATTGGTTACAGTCATTTAAACTGCTTAAGACTGTCATTACACAAAAGCACCATGGCCAACAGAATTAAAATGTTGCTCAGTTACTACAAGGAACTGAAAGAAAGCATATTGATTTTCATGGAAATTATTTGGACAATGGGGTTTAACTATAATGTTATTTTCAAAGTGTTTTACTTTAGGACAATTGTTACAAATACAGAAAATGCATTTAATTTACAGGTTGCACAGGCTATATGGCTCAACATGTTATAAATATATTTCTACAACAGACCTTGGACTTGTACCACTCTTCAGCCTCTGAGATGTTTTTGGCAGCAATGGTTTCATACTGGCCGCGGATGTCTCTCAGAGCAGCAGTGAGGTCTGGTTTGGACATGTCCATCTGAACCTGGACCTGGGTCTCCTGCATCTGATTTTGCAGCTCCAGAATTTCCTAAACAGGAAAATACATTTTTTGAGAATGTAAGTCGTCTTGATTTGAAGAATTGGACACAATGAGTAAGCTGATCCTTCCGTTACATGATGATTAATGCCTGTAGCACTAATAGCACAGCTGACAAACATGTGATTTGAATACTTAAAAACTAAATCTTCCAGCTGGTGTTTAAACTATATACACAAAAGCATTAGGACACCTACACAATATAACTACAGAAAATTTATGACTTTCATTCTCATATATTAGTTCATGTAAAGTTATTGATTCGGCTGCACTCAAGGCTAAATAAAAATAGAATAGCTCCAAGGCCATTCTATAGCCTAGACATGACATCTAATGTTGACCTAGAGACAATGTGTTAAAGAACTAAATTTAAAAAGTATAAATACCTCCTCATGGATTTTCTTGAGGAAAGCAATTTCTTCATGGAGAGTTTCAATGCGTCTCTCCAGGTCCAGCCTGGCAAGAGTTGCAGCATCGACATCCTACAAAAAGACACAATAACGTAGTTTAGAATAAACATCCTATTATATATTTTAAATTAACAATTTAAAATCAAAATCCAGGATCTCTTAGACATTTTTATAATATATTTAGTGAGAAATTTAAATTAATAGACTCACTGCTCTGAAGGCTGAAAGGTTGTTCTCAGCCTCTTCTTTTTGATGAATCTCCTCTTGAAGTCTATAAAAGACCAAACACGGAAACGTCATTGTGCTCATCACATTAAAGTCCTTATCATATATGTCCCCAAACAAAACACAGCATTTCTTTAGTCATGGCATGTATAAATCAAATAACCTTTTGTGTGTTTAAAAGCAACATGCTAAAACAGCAAATTACTGATTTTTTTTTCTTTTGTCTTGTCTGTTATACATTTTTCAAAATGACATAGTACTCATAAATAAACATAAATATAATATTTCCTTAAATAGACCATCATTTCTTAAGCAGCTGTCCCCTTTTATAAAATAAAGCAGAAAAGAAGTGACCTTGTTCTGGTGTCATCTGACCATACATGGATAATAAAAGGAGTCAGATTGATGGGGCCTTCATCCTACATAGAAACCCAACCAGATGTATGAGCTGTTAACATTTACAGTCTAATTCTTTTAAAAGTATTACTCCTAACATGTACAGCACTTATCTGATTGCACGTATACAATCTTTGGAAGTCCAGATATTTTAGAGTTAGAAGTAAGGACTCAGTAATTTGCTATGCTATGAGAAACTTGCTTGACTTTCAAACCCTTTGATTTTGTGGCATGTTAACACTGAACAGGTGCCAAGTGTATTTTTATCAAGTTCATTCAATTAATTTGTTTCAAATAGTAATTTAACATTTTCTTTAGCATTGACTTAAAATTATGATATCTGCGACAAGCAGCCTGCATAAGCTTATTATGAATCATTATTGTTAAGCACTCATATGCTAATTCCTATTGCCTGTGAGTGCTGCACACCCCCTCACCTACATATATACACAAACATGCAGTAAGAGACTGGGAGATAAGGGTATTTTAGGAGATGAGAATTCTCCACAGTGCTGGGGGTGGGTATATTGGGGTAGGATAATAATAGCGTTCTAATCTTGGAGCTAAGATTCATGACATTGGATCCTCTTGCACCTGGGAACGCAATTCTATCATATCTCAGTCCCCAAAACAGCTGCAGTTATGACCATAACATGAGTTGTCAGTCATTGACTTTTCATCTGTTGCCATGTTTGTTGGCCTTTTGTTCTTCATATTTTTTTAACACCATGTTCTGTTCAAGATACATAAATCGTTGAGTTTGGGTATGGTATAACACAAAATTATACATGGTTAACTCTGCAGTATACATTTAAATGGAAGTTTAGACTGTGGATTCATTAATTCAGCCGTATCTATAATCTGAAACAAAATTCAGATCTTATGTCACTGTGCAGTTTTACAACTTTGGCCTTCACAGGCTCAATTAAGACTAATCGAATATCCAGCGAAAATGCCTGCAGGACAGAAGGAAATGACATTGCTGTAATATTTGCTAAATATGACACATTTAAACTTTTACAATAGGCTTATCTTTAAAAATATATGTTTGTTAGCAAATACTTTCACCTTTATCTAAGGTTTTGAAGGTTGTTCTGGGCATTTTTGCTCCCAAATGATGTATCCCTGAGCATATATTTTCATTAAAGTGCACTTTTAAATATAGTTAATAATTCAAAAGAATAATAACAAAATGAATAACCTAAAGTTTGAAATATTGTTCTAATTTAAAATCAAATTAGATGTAAATATCCACTTATTACCCAATCTGTCATGTGTGTAACTAAAAGACAATTGTCTCATTATCTTTTAGCTAATATTTTTTTGGCAGTAAAAATCTGAAATATTTATTAAAAACATTCAGTGTTCCCATGAATTTTAAGATTGTGTGTTTTAAGTTTCATGTTTGCTTATGGTTAATTTATCATTATTTGGTACATTTAAAAAGCACATTTACATTTAGTCATTTAGCAGACGCTTTTATCCACAGCGACTTACATATTAGAGAACAACACAAGTCAGTATTTTTAGGAAAAAACAGCTAAACTGCAGCTCAATCAACCCTGCGCATTAATCGTTCTGGCGCTTTTTTTTTTTTACATATTTTTTATACCAATTGTCTGTGGAAGATATGGATTTTGAGAGGTTTCTTGAAAATGTTGAGTGACTATTTGAGTGTTGAGTCACCATTTAGCAGTGGTGAATGAAATGGAGTGAGAATTGGCACCTTGGTGAGTTGGAATCACCAGGCGACACTCGCGACTCCAACAAGCTGTAGTGTACCTAGTAAAGATGAAATCTTTTTAAAACTTATTTTGCCACCATTTATATCACCATTTATATTTATGGGTTTTACATGTAAATGAAAAATAGTGTTAGTGTTCTGTGCTTTAAAAAGAAACATGCTGATTTCTCTCACCTGAGCTTAAGTTTCTGAAGGTCATCAGCTAGATTGTCACGTTCCACCTCAGTGCGAGCTCTTTGGTTTGTAACGGCATCCACCTGCCTGCGAAGCTCTCTCATCTCCTCTTCATACATCTCAGCAATGCGAGTAGGCTCACGGCCTCTGAGGCGCTCAATCTCTACCGTCAAGGCCTGGTTCTGCTGCTCTAAGAAGCGTACCTTCTCTATGTAGCTAGCAAAGCGGTCATTTAAATGCTGCAACTCTGCCTTCTCGTTGGTGCGTGTGTGAAGAAAATCTTGGTTCATGGCATCAGCCAGGTTGAAATCCAACTTCTCTCCCAGGCCTGCATACGAACGTGTCACTTGTCCACCACCCAAGCCAAAGGAGGATGGAGAGGAGCGGTGGCTGGAGTAAACAGGGGCAGATGAGGTTTTGGTCACCTCATAGACCCTGGAGGAAACACGAGCGGAACCAGACGAACCACGTCCAAACATTGAGCTGGACATGGTAGAACCCAAGCCAGAGCCAAAGGTTCTTCGGTAGGAAGATGCTGTCTCTGCAGAGGAGTAAGTCTTGCTCATTTTTAAAAGACTGTTAGACTTGGGATGTGATGGTCTTTGCTGAATGACTTGGACAGAATGAGGGGCAGCTGCTAGGACACCTGTTATATGTAGCCTTGGTCACATTTTACTCCCACCCCTCTTCCATACCTCACTTCTCAGTGTACCCTGTTACCTCAGCTGTCATAAGATTTCAGTAGCAGGGTGGAGTAGATACCAGAAAATGTGTGGCATAGCATTGGTGAGAAGTTGACTAAAGCTTAGACTACGTTTTATGTTTCTCTTGATGTCTTGCCTTGTAAAAAAAAAAGGACCAATGACCGTAATATCATCACTGACAATTCCCGGAATGTGTTGCTCCACACAGGCTTGGTGCAAATATATTTTCTAAGAAAATAGTGTATGAGTATACCGCCAGTACATGACTTTATTCTAGTAACACCAACAGAAACAAATGTTATTAAATGTCTCTTGTTTTTGATAGGCCTTTGTGGCGGACAAATTTCCAAAGGCTAAAAAATAAATAGATATTTTAAATGTGAAGGTGCTGGTTCTGATTAAAACTATTAGCATATGGGTCATTGTCTACTGCTAGACTTTTTGCATAATTTCCAGGTATTTTAGGGATTTATTAAATTAATTATTGTCTGAAAAGGATGATACATTTCCTAAGCATACCTTAAGTCTGAAAGCTAGGATTCACAGTTTTGTTAATGTTTGGTACCCAACTCTTGCCAGTATATTAGCTTTAGATTGGAATAATAACAAATCACAAAAAAGCTTTTATCCTGCAAATGAGCAAGGCTGTTTAAATGTGTGGCTTGGCTTATATAACTGTTGAATATTAGTGACAGACTGATAAATTGGCAGATGAAGGGTACATTATGTTTATTTTTGCGTGTTATAAGGTTTTGTGCATTTATGTGTTGTGCTGTGTTCAGGTTACCAATTTAATCGGAGAACTAGCTCTAGACAAGGTAAAAATCAAAGTTTTAATGAGATGTTGTGCTGTAAAGAAAAATCATCTTAAAATAATTAGATTTTTTATGGCTTCTAATTTGTTATTCTATTTATGACCATTACTTAACCTTTGAAAGTCAGGATTTGTACAAAACAGGTATGAAACCTGATAATATCACTGGTGTGTCTCCCTTCCCCCTCTGCTTGCAGTACTGAATGGTCAGTGTTACTCCACAGCTGCTTCTGTCATTGCTATTAATAGGCATTTAGTCTGAACCCCTTTCTCTGATATGCTCTTAAGGGCTTCAGAAAGCATAGAAGTCTGGATCTGACAGTGTAAGAAAAACAAGCAGAACAAATACATTAGTTAAGCATTTAATAAAGAAGAACTTTTAAATGAAAACCAAAACTGGTGCTCTCTGAAATATGCTTACTAGAGTACATAAATGTAGGGTTGTGAGAAAACCACTCAGTAATCAGCTATACCTTATTTGTTATTGATTTTATACAGTTTGATTTAGAAATATTGAAACAGTGCCAGTGTATGTTTGTCTTTATACACTATTCACTGCATTTAAATAGAGGCAACTTACATTTAGATTAGAATTAGCAATTAGCATTTTTGGGGTAGGCATATGGATACTGGATGTTAATACATAATATATATATTTACATCACTGAGATGCTTTGGAACATTTCCAAAACCAATATCTGACCTTGTATTCACACATCATGTCCTAGTGGCCAAGGAGGAAGAATGGCAGTGATCTAAAGGGGAAAACATAAATAAAATATTAGAAGCCATATTCATCAGAAGCTTTCATAGTTAATATTAATCAATTCAACTTATTACTGTATATTGACCCCCCCATCCAGGCCCACGATTATTTTAAGCACTGCTGCTATTTATTAAAACAACCAAAAAAAATAAATAATTAAATCAGCTTCGGACACAGAGTCACTCAGACTTTGGCTAGTGATAGACATTGCTGTAAACACACCTCAAATTTATTCTTGGCACATAGTGTTAGCTTTAGTAACATAACCACTGTTCTACATATGAGCCACAAATTAAGTCATCATTATCTAGCAACCCATAAATTAGTAACTGAAAATGATGCATTTACCAAACTACAAATACATATAAAGTGCACTATTACTTTTCTTACTAAGAGAGATTTGACTTTTATCTGTGTTTAATTGTTTTTCACCTGTTTATACTGCCAAAACACTTAAGGTGAATGAGTCCGCCACTGGACCTTAGCTGCTCTTTGATTAATAATTATGAACTACTTGAGGTCTCCAAAGGTAAGGTTTTTTTTAAACAACTGTTTTTTTTTTTAACTAAACAAAAATTAATGATTTTAATTTTCATGGGTTAAAATCAGATCAAATTTGACATTTTTACATTTTATATTTAATTATGACATCGTATAAAATAGGTGCATATGGCTTTGACTAAACATCTGAACAGAAAATGCCTCTGTTTTGATTTAGCTTTTCTTATTCTATTTGATTTCATTTTTTGTGTCACTTGTACAAGACCTACACCAACACCTATTTAACATAAACTCTCTTGTTCACATTGTGTATCTAAAGTGCACCTCTCAGATGTTCGAATGACATGAACAGAATGTGAGAGTTGTGTAACTGAAATCTAAACCTGATGATTTTTTTTTAAACAGCATAAAACATATTTGCCTTAAAGCTGCTCTGGTAGATTATAACAACCTAAATGAGTCAGCAGAGTAAAAAAAAAAAAGATATATTAGCTTAATTAGCCAAAAGCTGTAGTGTGTGTGGGCAGCATAGTGACAGCGGGTTCTAGGTTCAGTACTTGAATAGGGGTCACAAGGGTTGATTTAGCATGTTCTCTCATTATCTGTGGGGACTTTTTCTGAGAGCTAAGATTTTCTCCTAATCTATTGGGATGGCCCCTAGGTGTATTTGTATGTGTGCTGGATTGTGACCTGTCCATGGTGTTTCTCACAGAAATGCAAGGATTGTACACCCCATAAACTTATTTGGGTAAGTGGCTTCATAATAACTGTATCAGCTAAATGCTAGTCAGTGGATTGTAATCCAATAGCTGAATTACTTTTTACCTTTTTACCAATTACCTTCCCAACACCATCCATAAGGCTGAGTCACTCAGCATTTTCAAGAAACTTCTCAAAACATACCTCTTTCTTTATACTACTGACTTGTGGTGTTATCTCATGTAAGTTGCTTTGGATAAAAGCGTCTGCTAAATGACTAAATGTAAATGTAATTACTAGTTTTAATTTAAACAGCTAGAGTATTAAAATGTATGTTTTAATAAATTATAGCAAGTGACACAGGGTCTAATTTTGGTGTATTCGTGTTGATTCTCTGTTGCATGAGACTGTTGTGTTAAAGCTGGTATGCCATGCTGTATTCAGGTCACCCCCTGGTAAGAGCATTTACCCAAATGCACTTGTGGCACAGAAAACCTGGGCTCTATGCCAAAGTAATAAATGAGCTGGCTAATGTGCCTTGATTTTTGTAGCAACTGTGTCATAGAAACGGGAATGGATTTCTAAGATGGAAATTGTTGTCCAATTTTACATTTTAAACATTGTTGCATCAAAGCTTGAAAAATGATATTGTTTAACATGTCAAAGATGATGCGATTTTATTATTACCAGATTACAGAAACATTTTTTTAATGTTACATTATTTATATAAAAATGGCTGATTGATGATTTCATTATCAGATTATAGTTTAGGAAACTACCAGAGGAAAGTACCACTGAGCTAAGTGACAGGTTGAATTGATTTATTATTAGGTCAGCTCACACAAGACCCCTGTTGCTTGGTAACCACAAATAAAGGTTTAGCAATGACATTTACTCAATCTAGGTCGCTACACTTAGAACTGACTGCCTGTCCAGACCTTTTCCAGTATTATAAATAAAATTACTAGTAGTCTAATATATAAAGTATTAAAGCAGTGGTTTAGAAGTGAGGACACTGATTCAATTACATTTAGTTTAAAGTTTAACCGTGCTGATTTCTAACACAAAAAAAAAAATGAATCTAAAGAGTCCAAAGAGACTGTAGCTTGCAGTTACTGTTGTCCTTTAATTGTAAACATTACATGATTTTTTTCGTGTTCTTTTTTTTCTTTATTTGTCAAGACATTTTACTTGTCTGTTGCTTTATGTAATCAATCTTCTTCTTCTTCTTACGGCTTTTATACTTATTGTCCAGGAATTACAATATGACTGCGGTAAATGTATTTCCGTAGCTGTTTGAATGTTCTCTAGAGTCTTTTGGAATCTTGGTTGTGACCCTTGGGATGAAGGGTCCATCTGTTGATGACTGCTGACTGTCAGTGTGGAACTATTGGCAGCAGGTGGGAGACAGAAGGAAAAAAAATATGTAACAAGCACCATTTGGAGGAAGAAAATATTGCAATCAATTCCACAAAGCATTGCAGATGGTTTGTCTAGAGCTCAACATTATAAGTTTAAATACCACATATTAGATCCTGTTGTAGTCTGTTGGCTAATTAGGACTATATAATAATGTTTTAAACTTTCTTTTGTATTTTTTAAACATTCCTTTCCTTTTCTGTGGCGTTGTCACAGGGCAACTTATGACATGGGCTGCATTTGCCAGTGTGGGAGCAGTGACACAGTGGCTGTTGAAAGACGCTGGGGTTAAAATGCTATGATATGTGACTCAGAAAATAGGCAGGGGGTTAGGGGAACTCGTGGGTGAGATGGCAGCAGGCTGACTTTTAAAAAAGCAACCAGCTGCTGCTCTGGCAACACTGAAAACATGCATACACAGACTTCCACTAGGAGAGAAAGGGGAATTAAAATTCATAGTGAATTAAAATAAATTTCATCAGGTTCTCTACGTAAAATTATTTTCACATTTAACCATTATTGTCGTAAATAACTTAAAAATACTCCTTAAAATGTATGTATAAAATACTTTGTTTGGTGAAAAAAACTAAAATATATGTACACCCTATAAAAAGTTTTTTTAGAAAGACTGTTGCCGTCTATTAGACTATGCACTAACAATATTTATCCGGTAGGGGAGGCTGCAACGTTGCTTTTATTGTTAGTGTACTGTATCTTTAAATAAAATACCTGTCACCCTCCCAACTAACCAATTATTTTACTTACTTCTAAACTAATTTGGCCCTATGCTCATCACGAGGCCTGATAAGAACTTTAATTACGGGATTCATTAAAAGTGATTAATAATGTAATTAATTTGAGGCATAACATGTACACTGGATTTGCCTTTTGTAAAAGAACATGGCGCTTTTCAAAGGTGTGTGTTATAGTTTCAAGGTTATAGTTTCATCTTGATTTGTCATCAAAGGTAGCACCTCTTAAAAGAAATAAAACAGATGTTGATGTTGAATAAGTGAGAAGATGTTGAAGAACAATAAAAATATGTAAGTAAAGAGGCATATGTTGAAACTTTTACTGTGTATATATTTTTTTGCCACAATAACTTCTTTTTCTTCTTTCTGCATTTTAACCCTTTATTATTCAGGGGTCGCCACAGTGATGAACTCACATATTCGACTTGGCCAAGTGCTTTACGCTGGATGCCCTTCCTGACACAACCCTCTCCCGGGCTTGGGACTATGAACCTGCCATTTTACATTAAATTAATGTTTTTGGACTGTGGGGGTGAAACCAGAGAACTGGGATGTAACCCACACGGACACGGAGAGAACATGGAAAATCCACCCAGATAAGGATTCGAATGCTGAGGGGCAAACATGCTAATCACCAAGCCACTGTGTTGTTTACCTTGCCACCAAAACATAGGTTGTAAATTAATTTTATAGGTTACATTAAATGATGCAGCTAATAATATAGTGGTTAGGGTGGCACAGTGGCTTAGTGGTTAGCACGTTTGCCTTTTAGAAATTCTGGTAAGTTTTTACAATGCATTTACCATTTGTATCTGAAGTGTTGTCTCCCTTTTAGACAGAATCTATATGTTCTCACGCTATTACTTAAATAATTATTACCTTCATTATTTTGACAGCTAAATTTAGTAATTAAGTTAAATCAACTTATATTCTGCTCTTCACTATAGTATGTTGTCTTAAAGCCGCTTTACATTGTTCTAAGCCTTAATCCTTAAAATGCAAGCTGAATCAACCGTGGCAAGAAAAACTCACTGATATTTATTTGTTATTTGTTTTTTCAACATTGCAAAGAGTAACGCTCAGACTCTTCCTCCTCCTCCTGTGTTATCAGCTGTAAAACAATAAGAATTTACAGATTCTGAATGACTTTGTGTTTATTTAAAAACTAAGTTTTTAAAGCACATAGCTTTAAAGCACATAGCTCTGAAAAGTTACGATTTAGATGAATTAAGTAAAAAAAAAAACAATGGATATTAATCTGTAATGACCATTAAAAACATATAACATTATAACATATTTAAAAATAATAAAAACAAACAAAAACTGGTTCTTTAGACACAGGTTTAATTGAAAATATATTTTTCTTCTTGGAAAATATATTTTAATTGCTGTTTTAAATTTTTAAAAATCCATTACTTGAATTTTAAAAGTTTTCCTATTAAGTTACTTAAGTCGTTGGGGTTATTTAAGTGATTGAGTTGTAACATGTAAGCCAGAAATTCTAAATCCACACAAAGCTCAATTGGGCAATAGATTTAGATATGATACATTTAATTTGATTATTATTTTTGAAAAGCTGTGCCTAATAATTAAATCTCATCAATGACAGAACGTTTCGGGTGCTGGGCAAATACACCCAGGACAGGGCACCAATAGGCACATTCTCTCACACAGCCACAGGAATTCAATAAGATTTTATTATTATTTTCATCGCATGTGGACGAAATTGTGGCTCACAAATCAAAATTGAAACAGATTTAAAAATGTAGAAATAAGATATATAGAATTTACATAGGGTAATCTAGATATATGGGTGTACAACTATGATTTATAAACATTGCAGTATATGAATATAAAATATAAACATAGCAGCATATTAAAAGAAACATAGTAGCATATGAGATATAAAATATAAATTAAATTAAGCAGCATTTGAAATATAACACAAATTTAGCAGCATTTCAAATATTGCCTACAGTATGAAGAGAATATATAAACTTTTAAACTTTTGTAGCATGTGAATGAGGTATTAGGTAATGAATGATAAGGTATCTAGTGAGGGCAAAGTGTTGTAATTTAGACTGTAATGTGTCTATGAAAAATGTGTTTATGTTAGGTGGAGTTTATGAGTCTCACAGCTTCTGGTTTGAAGCTGTCTCTCAGTCTGTCTGTTCTGCACTTAATGCTCTGCAGTCTCCTGCCTATGGGCAGCAAAACAGTGTGTGTCCTGGGTGAGTGGGTCCTTCAATGCTAGGAGTTGTAGATGTCCATGGTGTTGGGGAAACTGACTCCACCAGTCCTCTGTGCAACCTTCTCCACCCTCTGCAGAGTGTTCCTGTCTGCAGCAGAGTAGCTTCCATGCCACAAATTGATGCTGGAGCACAGAATGCTCTTCACCACACATCTGTAAAAGGAAGTGAGGACTGAGCTCCAGAGTTCGGCTCTCCTCAGCCGTCTGAGGAAGTAGAGCCACTGATGTGCCTTCCTGACCAGGCTGGAAATGTTGTATCTCCAGGTAAAGTTGTTACTCAGGTGGACACCCAAGTACCTGTAGCTGTATACCACTTCCACCGCAGATCCTCCAACGTGTAGGGGGAGGTGGGCATGTCTGCCCTTTCTGAAGTCCATAATTATCTCCTTTGTTTTATTAAGGTTGTTCTTTCTGCACCAACCCTCCAGATGTTCCACCTCCTGTCTGTAGACCGACTCATTACTGTCTGTGATGCATCCAACCACTGCCGGGTCATCCGCAAAGTTCATGATATGACAGCTCGGATGGGAAGGTGAGCAGTCATATGTCATATGTCAGCAGTGTGAACAGTAGGGGGCTTAACACACAGCGCCTCTCAACACTGGGGATTCTCAGTTCAAAAGCCAATTAAATTCAATCCAATTTTTTTGACTGTCGGAAGAAACTGGAGAACCCAGGGGAAACCTACGCGGGGTGAGAAAATTGAAACTCCACCCAGATCAGGATTCGACCCTGGAATCCCCAGCGCTTATAGGCAAATGTGCAATCGCTAAGCCACCGTGCCACACTTTAGTGAACATATATCAAGAATTTTCGGAATTACACTAATGCAGAAGTTAGATCAGTAATAAACACTGTAAAAGTGCGGCTCAGTGGCTTAGTGGTTAGCACATTCGCCTCTCAGCACTATGGGTAAAGTTTCCATGTTCTCCCCGTATTTGTGTGGGTTTCCACTGGGTTCTCAGGTTTCCTCCCACAGTCCAAAAACATGGATTGTATGTAAATTGACTGCTCTAAATGGCCCCATATAGTTTGTGTGTGTGAGTGAGTGTGTGCCCAGTGATAGATTGGCGCCATGTCCTGGGCCATTTACTCAGCACCCAAGACATTCTTCCCTGAATGTGCATGGGGAACCCTCCCACGACCCTGGTATACGATTAAGCAGAAGATAATAAATAAATAAATAAATTAATTAATTAATTAATTAATTAATTAATAAACACTGTAATATAATTTTAACTTAATTAAATAAAAATTCTGCATCTTGAAAGGTTTTGATAACCAGTTGTTAACATGAGGTTAGCGGACACTTTTATAACAACTTACAAATATCCCAACTTGATGGTTTGTTTCAGATCACTTACAACCCTATTAAAGCAATGAGAGTTAAGGGTATTGCTTAAGGACTCTGTTGGTAACTTTTTAGGATTTGAACCCACAATCTTAAAATTGATAGCCCAACATCCTAACCATCGAGCTACCTCGGATTGTAGATTCATCTGAATTAACACTGGAACATAATTTCGAATAAAAAAGAAGCAAACGGGGGGACCTGATGGATTTGACGCTTCATGCAAACGTAGTTAATGGGAATCCAGCTATCGCGTCGACGTCACTGCGGGTTCCCACCACCGAGAATTAGGGGACGGAGGGGAGGATGGGAAACAGGATGAGAGAAGAGGGAGCGGCCGAGCGCACGACTCCTGATCCCGATCCGCACCACAGATTACCGTTTCTCTTTATTCTCTCCTCGTCCGTGTCTGTTTGACAGAGAAATGATATCGTGCTCAGCTTGCCCTTAACCGCTAACATTTTTAGCACCACCAGGAACAAAATGCGGAGTTAATTTTTTTTCTCTGGATTTTGCACTCTTGGGTCGTTTGCTAGGATGCGTCTGCGGTTATGGAGATCCCTGCTGGCGATGAGTGTCTGCTACCAGCTTGTATCTGCTGGCAAATACGGTACGTGGATGCAGGATGTATAAAGAAAAACGTATATAAAGGAAGAATGAAATAGAAATGTTCAAGATTTCTTAGAAGGATGGCATGGTTGAGTATAAATGTGCATCTACCATGATTAAAAGGAAAGAATATCATGTTTTTTTAGAACAACAAAAACAATCCTACATTTCTCTTTACACACATTTGAGCTACATAGGCTGCTTCATATTTACCATCCTATTTCTTAATTTCGGAATTCAGAGTATGCTATGTATATATTTTGTTCGATGAGACAAGACTACATTTAAAACACTACACATAAAAAATCACATCAGGTTGTGTGGTGTGGCGTTGATTAGAGAGAAAGGAAAACCGGCGCTTGTTTACCAAAATGCAATGGAAATGGAGTTTAAGTATCTTCCCTGTGGCTCAGCGTGATAAATGGAGTCTTTAGAATACAAACAGTAAAGCTGAAACTGTCCTGTTGAAACTGCGGTAATCTTCAATCTGTCCACCTTGTAGAGAAGCAACTGGTGGAAAACTGAGCTTCTGCAGGCTTTCAGCACCTCGGACAGCACAGCGGCTGTTGATCGTTGCAAAAACACTCAACTGCAATATTACGATTATTTGTTAAGTCTGTGCGGGTACAAAGTACACATATTTTATTACACAGAACAATATCATAAAACAATTTCATATTCCCTAATTGATTTTCCAAGTCACAATAAAATATATTACACCTCTCTGTAGGAAACAAACTTTTGCACACACACACACACGTTATATATATATATATATATATATATATATATATATGTGTGTGTGTATGTGTGTATAATGCACTTATGCATGTATGTATGTATTTTAAAGACATAAGCCTAAATCTCAGAGAGTCTTTTTGCAAAATAAATTTTTTAATTATATTAAGTAAAAAGCTCACTTTCGCAATGGATTGGATGTTCCCAACTGATTACTAGTTGTAACTAAAACAATGTTCTTATTTTTTTTAATAATGTTAAAATTAAATTAGGTAATTTAAAAATTCCTGCTTAAGCTTCAATCCAGAAAGAATCAAACACTCATTTCTATGAATTTGGTTTTATAGAAAAAACAGCACCAACACAAAAAAATGCTTGTGTTTTTTTTACATTACCCTTTTTCATCAAAATCTATTAAAGAAGTAACAATAGACTTTTACCAATGCGAGGAACATTATTATGTGTAGTAATTGCCCATGATTGTGTAGCTATAACAACGTTCAGGTTAATTTTTAAAAAAATAAATCTGCTTTTTACAAAAATTTTTTTTTAATGCTGACGTATAAGTAGAGTAAATTGGGTATCTATTTTTGCTAATGTTAAGCATAGCATAGCCGCTGTAACTAAAATATTCACTTCTGTAAGTTATAAATACGGATTGGTCCTGAGTTCTGAATAACACATGCACAAAGTGCACCCACTGCGTGCTCCAGGCAAGCCTTCTGTGGCAATACACTTCTCCTTCTGCTTCTGACATCTATTATGTCTCTGGTGTGATGGTGAGTCACTGTGCGTGTGTGTGTGTGTGTGTGTGTGTGTGTGTGTGTGTGTGTGTGTGTGTGTGTGGAGACTCACGTCACACTTTGGCTATATATAATACAATCACTGGTTTATTGGGCTGTGTAGATGTATCAGATAGGCATTCTGCTATTTTTTTTGCACTGTGACATCTCCAGTTATATATTTGCATCCAATCCATTTTTGGAAACTGGGAACAGCCAACACCCAGAAGTGAATGTCCCTAGTATGAATTAAAAGCAGTGAGCCATATTCAGAGATGTAATAACATCCTCCTCCACTTTCTCAATTTCCCTTCAAATCAATCATTTTTGTCATATAGCACATATCAACACCTATTAGCCAGTGGGAGAAGGCAGATTGACAAGTCTTATCTCAGCCTATTTACATTTGTCATGAATAATTCATCTTACATGTGCTCACATGGGTGAACAAAAAGTACTATTCTGTGTTGTTTGCTGGAAAAGACCCTCTTAATGCAGTTTTACTCTTATAATTTAATGAGAAAACTGGAGGCCTTTCCACATGCAAATCTTTTGAATCTTTATTTATCCCTGAATTCCCAGTTACAACATTACAGCATTTTGTTATTTGACCATAAGGAAAAGTGATTTTGATTTACTATATCTTAATTGTTTAAAACTCTTAGTGGGTCTCTTATAGTTTTACTCCTACCTGGTTCTATCTGCTGAGTTACCCCCACCCCATACTCACAGAGACACACACTTATTTAGATAGGAGAGGTCAGAAGCTGGCTGACTGCCGTGCTTCGTCTGTATTTGATCAGCTGTGTCCATCACTTACTCTGCTCTGGCTCCATGAATGTCCTCAGCAGAGCTTCTCAGAGGAATAGGTCTTTGACTGCTAATCTGAAGTATCATGTGGCTAAACACTGCCCATCATTTAAGTGTAATGTGTTTTGTTATTGCGACAGGGCTGTGCGCGTTGATCTGTTCTTGCATATGAATCAGACGGAGAGAGTGACAGGTGCAGAGTCTTTCAGCTGTGTATGTTTACCAGTTGTTCACTGGAGCAGAGCTGAATATGTTTGTAGAGAAAAGCTTGCTTCAGATCAACACACATATATAAATTATACCTTCTATTTAGCATTATGCACATAGAAAGATAAAAGGTACAAAGTTTTTAATGTATTTTTCAAACTTTTCTACACAAACGTTTATAAAATACTTTATTGTATACCTTGGTTTCTCACACTCATTTACACACAAACACAATTTTCCTTTTTCTTTCTTTCTCTTAGGCTGCCTGTTTGAAAAAAGATTGTGTCCAAGAGAGCACTTCTGCTCTGATGGTAAGTGTTCTAAAACATAGAACGTTGCAGCTACATTAAGTTAAAGAAAGTATAAACATGCTTGTTCTTGCATAACAGTGAGAAAGCATTTTATGACCTCACACAGCACATTACATTTATGGCACATATTACTGAGACAAAATAACAATATTATTTAAACATATTTCTTTAGGAAAATGCCAGGTTGGTTTTTAATCTATTTGTCTTCCGTATTGAGTTTTCATTTTATGTATCTAAAAACTAACATTGTGAACAAACATGGAACAAATTACACATAAGTTTCATGATTAAGGTGAGAGTAATAGGCAATAGTGGAATAACAATAATTTAGATAAGTTAGAAACCAATAATATAAATGCTTCTTAAATTACGATTTTATTATATTTCTATTCTTTTAATTTAGTACAGAAACCAGACTTTACCATATACATGCTATAGGTCACTTAAACAAACTGCAGTGCAAACATAACATCAATGCTTATACACGCTGTTGAATAATTTACATGCCATCTGCATCTCCACAGATTTCACTTAGAGCTCACACAGAACAGTTTTTAAACAGTATAGTGTGTGTGTGTGCGTGTGTGTGTGAGTGTGTGTGCATGCATGTATGCGTGTGTGTGTGTGTGTGTGTGCATGTGTGTGCATGTGTGTGTGTGTGTGTGTGTGCGCGTGTGTGTGCGTGCTTGTGTGTGTGTGTGTGTAATTTATATGGTATGTTGTGATGTAAAAAGTATAAATTGACTATAATAAGTAAATATGAGATATGGGATTATATAAGAGTCAGGAATATATAACTGACGGGAATAAGACATCGGTGTTGATCAAAGTTAAAAACAAAGGCACGGATCAAATGTTATTATTGAAACATGTTTCTCGTCTTCCGCTGAAAATTTCAAAATAAAAGTTCATATTCTTGTATTTACAGCTTTTAATAACACAATGGAATTTATAAACAACCACATGCAATATTAACAAGATAGATAGAAAGATAGACCACAATAATTTATTAGTATGGCGTAGGCCCTCCTTTTGCGGCCAATACAGCGTCAATTC
>JAOUQT010023590.1:0-22125 GCA_025769995.1 Xyliphius kryptos
CTACTTGAAGATTTTTTTTTTTTTTTTTTTTTTTTTTTTTTTTTTTTGGAGTATGTCACAGGTTTTTCAACATTAGGTGCAGTAAATACAATGTCAGTGTTTGTCCCCCAAATTACAATTAACGCAATTAACGCTAATATATCTGTGAGGGTTAATTATTGCATCTCAAATTAAACATATTTTTAGGGCCAAAAAAGGAATATATGTTTCCAATTTAATGACATGGCTTATCCCCCTAGGCATAAGAATGTATTTTATTTCCTTAGATCATAAGTGAGTTTAATCACTAAAACTGGTTAGCTTAGCACTTTAGAATTTTTTAGTAACACTTTCTATGAATCCGGTATTCATACTGCTTTATAAAGTATTCATAATTCTTTCCAACATTTGTCATAAGATGTACAAATATGTTATAATCATAATAATAAATGTGACATGATATTAACTTACTTAAACCTTTTA
This sequence comes from Xyliphius kryptos, assembly GCA_025769995.1. Classification (NCBI taxonomy): domain Eukaryota; kingdom Metazoa; phylum Chordata; class Actinopteri; order Siluriformes; family Aspredinidae; genus Xyliphius; species Xyliphius kryptos. The sequence goes on from JAOUQT010023590.1 coordinate 463, forward strand.
TTATTTGGATGTTTAGACATTCTTCCACAAACCAAGATGATTACACTTTACGTAAAGTCTGTAAAGAGCATTTATAAGCTTTTATAAGTCATTATGTACTACTATGTATGCAGCCCCTTTAAAGAGGGGATTAATGACAACACCTGCCTTTATGCCTATAAAGAGAGCTTATAAGCTTTTAGAAAAATTTTATGAGGCTTTATGTCACTGGCCTCTATAAATAGTTAATGGACAGTTAAAATATATCATTTATAATGCATTATGTCATGACTTATGGCATGTTCTTATAACACTTCATGAGTGGGGTTTTGAGTATCTGTACTGGACAATACTTTCTTGGTTCAGTAGTTTGCATGGTTGCTGTATTTCATGCAAATAAAAGAAACTGACAACAGCACATTAGTAAGCGCTTTGTGTAATGTTGTACACATGTACTTTTTCATGTTATCTTTTTCTGCATGAAACCGGTGAAAAGTTTCTAAAATATATATTTTTTTCTCAGTAGGACCTTTATGGGTAACATTGCATTGAAAAAAATTGAGGGGGGGAAAAATGAAAAAAAAAAAAAAAAATTACTCACAATTTCACCTAATATTAACACGCTGCTTTAGTATATTAAACATGTGTTGTTATCCAGGTTAATGCAACTGGGCATTTTTAGTTTGTATTGAGCAGTACTTAAATGGCAAGTGTGTTTGGCTTTAAGCAGCTATAAAAGGTGGGATTATCACATTGCTTGTTACAAGGTGCAAACCTATTGAAAGATGGTTTAAACAACAACAGAAGCAGCTCTCTTGTGCTGAAGCCAGCAGCAGTTTTTTTGGCAAGTTAAATCTGGACACTCTAATACACAAAGTGCTGGCAAGAGCAAGCAGAAAAAAGTGCAGCAGTTACAGAACTATCAAACAACATCAGCCGCTGTCGGACTTACACGCTAATATGTTTGTCAGAGCTGCCCAACCGAATTTTAACAGTTTATCAAGGTCACTTTTTACACTACATGCATTATTAATCCCACAGCAGCTTACATTAAAGCTTTCTGAAGCACACACTCTTCACACACTCTCTCTCATGCTCTCTTACCCCTGCTCTGTGTGTGTTTGTGTGAGAGATTGATTGTTTCGTAGTAAAGTAAACTTTTGGGAAGTAGTGGTGGGTGGCATTTAATGGCTTGCCAAGTTTACTTATCATGAAAAATATATATGAGACTTTTCAGATTGCAGGAACATTTCTTGTGTTTCTTTTAATAAGAAAATTTATACTTATAATAGTGAAGATTTACAGTGGTTTGCGCAATATAACCCTTATTCCAAAACTCTCCTGTGAATTAACTAACATTATATTATTTAATACAGCCATGCATTATAAGTTTGTAATCAGTTCATTAAAAACTTTTGCCTTCTAATACAATGACGCTAAAACTTTATATCTGCACAGTGCTTTGAAAATTCTTCAGATTAATATGTGTATTATGGAATGGTATCATGACAAGTACTATACATATATCAGGGTGGCACCGCGGCTTAGTGGCTTGCACGTCCGTCTCTCTGCGCTGGGGATCCATGTTTGAATTCCGATCTGGGTGGAGTTTGAAGATATTTTTGTAAAATAATAAATTGTGAATGTGCTTTAACCTGTGCAAATCATTTAATATTTTATTAGTTTATAAATAATATTATTAAGGATGATCTGAATGAATTTATGGGGCGGCACAGTGACCTAGTAGTTTGCACTTCCGCTTCTCAATGCTGGGGCTCCATGTTTGAATCCCAATCTGGTTGGAGTTTTCATTTCCTCCCCGTGTCTGCTTTGGTTTTCTGTGGGATCTCTGATTTCCTCCCACAGTCCAAAAACATGAATTTAAATTGGCTGCTTCAAAATTAAATTGGCTGCTTCAAATTGCCCAAATATAGCCTGTGTGTGATAGTGAGTAGGTGCCCAGTGATAGACTGGCACAATGTTATGGGTGTATCTGCCCAGTGCCCGAAACGTTTTCCCTTGCATGGGCATGTTAACCCCCCCTCCCCCGCAAACTCAATAGAAGACTAAAAGGAAGATAATAAATAAATTGATATTAATATAGAATTCCTGTAATTTATATGCAATAGAGACACTTTTCAAAGCTGTGTATCCTGACTAGAGTTAAGATAGGGTTACTGGATCTTAACTCAGTGCTCAAAACACCAATTCCCAGTTTGTTAAAGGCCAAACACATTCACACACACTTATAATTTACCACAGCAAAATTCTTAGGATTCGGAGTCCACGTCCTTCCCATACCTCGAGTTGTGTTCCTTCACATACCAAAAACATGCTGGTAGGTAATGACGGATACTAAATCGTCCTAGACATTTGGGTTTTACATACAACATCAATGCATTTGTAGTGCCAGTCACAGGCATGCATCAGAAGAGATATCCGGTTTAAAAGTGTTCCAATTGAATATGTGGATTTGTTTGAGAGGCCCATAATAGGAAAAGAAAAACTAAAGAATAAGTTGTGTGGTAGCAATGAAGTTAATACCTATGGTTACACAGTCTCTATCAGAACAAAGAGCATTGGGATCACAGTGATTTTTACCACGGCAGGATTGATGGTGCTGGTTTAAAAAAAAATCTATTACTGCTGATTTGAGATATATAAACACAACAGAATGGTTTTTCAGAGTTCACTTACAACTGCACATTTAAAAAAAAAATGCGGTAACGATGGTTCCTAGGTTAGACATGCCCGTTTCCTGTTTAAAGGCCAATGAACTGACCACATTGGTTTGAGCTGACTGAAAGACAACAGTAATGCATATAAACATGCTATACAATTTTGGTGAGCAAAAAAATGTCAAAGAATGTGCAACATGGCAGACCATGTGACTGCCTGGAAAGTAAACAGGGTCTTACCCAGTTTAGCAATGTTCCAAATAAAGTGCTCATTCAGCATTCAAATAAAATAAGCAACACTGCAGCCAACTTTTTTTTTTGATTGGTTTGTAGAATAAAAAAATAATTATTATTAGTCGAGACGGCAAATAATACGTTTGTCTCTCAGCACTGGGGATTCCCGGTTCGAATCCCAATCTGGATGAACTTCCATGTTCTCCCCCTGACCGGGTGGGTTTCCTCCGGATTCTCCGGTTTCCTCCCACAGTCCAAAAACATAGATTCAAGGTAAATTAAATGCTCTAAATTGCCCTATATATTGTGTGTGTATGTGTAAGTGTATTTGCCCAGCGCCCGAGACGTTCTCCCCTGTATGGGCATGGGGAACCTCCCTTTGACACGTGTAAAGGATTAAGCGGAAGATAATAAATGAATGAATAATCATTTGATAGATGATGGTTACAGACCATTTATTATAATACATTTAAAATTCATTCATTCATTCATCTTCCACCTAATCCTCTATGGAGGTAACGGGGGGCTCATTCAAGGGAGAACGTCTCAGGCGCTGGGCAGATACACCCAGGACAGGGCGCCAACATATCACTAGGCACACTTACTCATACAGCCACAGACACAAATACAGACTATATGAGGCAATTTAGAGCATTCAATTACATCTATGTTTTTGACTGTGGGAGAAAATCGGAGAACCCGGAGGAAACCCACGCAGACACGGGGAGAACATGGAAACTCACCCAGATTGGCATATGAACCGTGAATCACAGCGCTGAGAGGTAAACGTGCCAACCACTAAGCCACCGTGCCGACTTACATTTAACATTATTAACGTATTTAACATCACAAAATATTTTTTATCAGTGTTGAATAGAAAATGCATGACGGTTATTGTGTTATATGGTTACAATTGAAGTTTAGAAGCTTATAATGCTATTAGAATGCATGAATAATGATAATAATAATAATAATAATAATAATAATAATAATAATAATAGCTGATAAATCTTCAAATGCAGTTAGTATAAATAATTCAGGACTCCATGTGTATTTTAGACTATCAAACCACCACCCTTTTTTATTTCACATTAGTTGAAAAGTGACATGACCAATATATAAACCATCTCTTTTGAAAATGATGGCTCACGCTCAATTACACATTAAATACTATACAGAAATAAGACGTGATTTGGAAAGAATTGGATTTTTGTCACCTCAGTTGCTTATTATAATGAACATGTTTTCAGCAGTGCTGGTCTGAATGAGATTAGAGATGAGGACGGACTGAATAAGCATATTTGCTCATCAAACACTCTGTGGTCACTCTCGCTCACTTGAATCTGGGGACGGGTTTCAAATCTGAATGGCCTAAGACGGGTCAAAAGGTCATAAAAAGCAGGGCATTGTGAGAAAGATAGCACACAGAAGAATGGATTGTCTTTATAAGGACCACATCCCCAGACCGCTGTGCAAAATATGGCCATGGGGTTGGAAATGTATGGGTGCTTTCGAAAGGAGATTCATGAGCACAGCTAATAATGATCCCAGTAGACCGGGGGACACACTCATAACTTTGAGATGGATGACAGAAGAAAATAGCAGTACATGCAGTTATGTAACCCGATTTAAAATGCAAACAGACATGTAGTGTTGATAAAAATGCTCCAAGCAACATATAAAACACTGTTTGTTACTATACTAACAATATGCACCTATAAACAGTAAGTAATATATAACATGTTTACGTCCACTTGTACACACAACAGACCGGATGCAGTGTACATTCTATCAATAATTCAAACACCAAACTCAATCCCTTATAGTTAAAGGTTAAAGGGCAGAGCACCACTGTGATAAATCTTGTTTTCTTCTCCCCCTCTCTCTCTATATTGTATATTATTTGGTCTTTACACAAACTGCCTGCAATTATTCATAAGCGGTATATTCTGTAATATCCGGTTTTCATACTGAATTATTAACACATTTATAATGCTTTATAATACTTGTTATAAACCTTTGTTAATGCAACCACAGATATAAATAACCACACTCATAACCACACTTATATTTAAACTGTTCATTAATGTATTATAGACACCAGTGACAAAATGTCTTATCATTTTTGTTTAATGAGTGTTTATCCTAAAAATGACTTTATAAGTGCTTATAACTGTTTATAAAAGCTTGTCATTGCCGTGCTGTCGTTTATTACATCTTTGAAAGAGACTGCATACGTAGTAGTATAAATAATGACTTATGAAAGCTTATAAATGCTCTTTACTAAAACAAAAAAAGTGTCAATAAATTCCTATTATAATGCATTATGTCACTTTGTGTTATAAAGCCTTAAGTCATATCGTTATAACAATTTATGGCTATGATTATAAGCATATATGCATATTAACAGAGGTTTATAAGAAATGTTATAAATCATTATGCAAACTTTATAAAGCTTTTGTATTGCTGTCTCTCTCTCCCTGTCTCTCATATCGCTACCTTTTCTATGATCATAAATGATTTTAGGCCACCCTAACTCCAACTACTGCTAGCCTAATCCCAAACATACATTAGTATTATTGGCCCAACCCTAATCTTAACATAACCACTGTTTAAGTAACCCTAACTCAAAATTAAATTAAATTAAATTGTTCATTTAGCAGACGCTTATATCCAAAGTGATTATTACACATGAAGTGATGAGTTGTACAGTTTGATGGCCACAGGTAGGAATAACCTCTGGTGCTCTGTGGTGCTTTTGGGTGGAATGAGTCTTTGAACGTGCTCCTGTATCTCACCAGTGTGTGGTACAGCGGGTGGGAGGTGTTTAGCTTAGACAGCATCCTCCTCTCTGACACTGCCGTCAGCGAGTCCAACACACCACCCACATCACCGGCCTTACGGTTCAGTTTTTTTCAGTCTCTTGGCACTCTCCACCTTCAGCCTGCTGCCCCAGCATGCAACAGCATAAAGGATAGCACTCGCCACCACAGACTCATAAAAGATCCTGAGCAATGTCCTGCAGATGTTAAAGGACCTCAGGCGTCGACTTTAGCAGAGGCGACTTTGGTCCTCCCTGTAAAGTGTTTGTGTGTGTTCTGTGATTCCATTGGTATCAATTCTACCTAACCAAATTCATAATCACAACTTGCCTTACTAACCTTAACAATAACTTCATTCTGAAGTAAATACACAAAGCCAGTGTAAATAATCTACCATCATGTGCTGTATGGAGTCCTCCACTGTTAATGAGATTAATGTGGAAATGGAAACATCATAGTGACTCATTTGGTTAACTTTACATGAATCCGGTATTCATAATGCGTTACAAGTGCGTAAAGCAACAAAACATTTGTCACAAGACTTTGTTAATGTACATAGATGTTCGTAATCAAAGTCGTAAAATGTTAAAACAATTTGACATAAGGCTTTATAACACACTCTTAATTAAAACAAGATGATTGGTAACACTTTCTATAAATCCAGTATTCATAATGCATTATAAGCACATTCATAAATTGGTGCTTTATAAAGCATCAAGCCTTTGTTAATGTACATAGATGTTCATAATCATAATCATGAGTTGTTATAAAAGCCTGACATAAAGCTTTACAACACACAGTGACAATGTGTTATAATATGAACTTATTTAAACTTTTGTTTCTTTGGACTTTTATCAGTTGGTGAACAGTTAAAATATATAATTTATGATGCATTATGTCACTTTGACATTCACAAAGGTTTACAACAAGTATTATAAAGCATTATGAATACTTTATATAGCTTTATAAAAGTGTTTATAATGCATTATAAATTCCAGATTCAGGTAAAGTGTTACCAGATAATTACACATTAATTATAGTCTGTAAAGAGCATTTATAATCTTTTATAAGTCATTATGTATTATTATGTATGCAGTTTCTTTCAAAGAGGGAATCAATGACAACACCATACTTTACGCTTGTAAAGTGAGCTTATAAGCTTTTATAAACAGTTATGAGCATAAGTTATTTTCAGGAAAAGACTTATGTCACTTGTCTCTGTAATAAGTTGATGAACAGTTAAAATATATAATTTATCATGTCCCTTTTTGATATAAAGTCTTATATCATGTTATTATGACACATGAGTGTGGTTATACACATCTATGAACATAAAAAAAAGGCATATGAGAAACATTATAAAGCATTATGAATGCTTTATAAAGCTGTGCAGTATTACACTTTTTAAAGGAACAAGTTGCTGTCACCTTCAAAAAAAAGATCAAATCTACCTAAAAGTGCACTTTACTTTTCGGAAACTCTGTGACATCTTGCCTTATTCATTAAGTGCCTCTTCAAAAACTCCAAAAACCTGCCTCCCGAGAAACTTCTGCAGCTTGTAATCCCCGTGTGAAAAATCGATTCCAGCTTGACATGCCACCTAATGCCATCCAACAGGGACAGCTAAAGGATCTGAGACGATACCTGTGCAGTGAGTGTGCGTGCACGTGTATCTTTTATTTTTCCTCTGTAATGTCTGGGGGAAAAAAGAAACCTAAAGAAAAGCCAATACTGTGCCTTTGTCAGATTGCAGTTTAAGTTCACTGAAAGTGTGTGTGTCTGTGTGAGTGTTTTTAAACACGAAAATAAAGAGAAGGAGCTGGAAAGAGAGACGTACACCAACAGTTCTATTTATCACAAAGATAATGATAAAGATCTGAAGATCCTGAGGGTGAACTGCATGATGGGATATGAGGGCATAGCGCATGCCCTGTGGACAAAAAGAAAGATGAAGGGAAGGTGGGGGATAAGAAAAAGAAACCCTTTATTTGATGGCCCTACGAAATTAGATACAGTAACTAAAACAAACGGTTGGACAACAGTATAGATATATAGTATAGACAACAGTATATACACTCATTGTCTCTCTCGCTCCTCTATGTGCTGTCTTAGTCTCTTTTGCTTTCTCTTTCTGCTTTCTGACTCTCTCTCTCATGTACACAGATTTAAAAATACAAAAAATACAAACTTATACTCCAAAAACTTATTCTATGAAGAATGACAGTATTCTAGTAAAATATAGGAGAGACATACTGAGAGATAAGACAAAGTGGGGGGAAGAAGACTCCTGCACTTCATTTTTAAGCAGAAGCTGGTCTCAGAGGCATAAATAAGGACGGGTGGCCCACTACTTCTCCAGCTGAACAAAGAGATGATGTCAGACACATAGAGAATATAAAATGTGCTTGTGCAAAATACACCTAGTTAAAGAGAAAAAATAAGCAATGAACTGAACCTCCATCATATTCACTCCCACACGGACAAGATCTGCGCATCAGTAACATACACAAATGGATTTAAATAGTAAATTTTGGCAATTATTCCAACAGGAAACTTGGAGATAAGAGTCAGAAGGGGTTGCAGGTATGGCCTTGAAATCACTCAGTCATAAGATTAAATTAATAATTAAATGAATGAACTTATACATCCATCCATCTAATATCTTCCGCTTATTACTCTATGAGGGTCGCGGTGGGGTTTCCCATGCCCATCATGGGCAGACCGTCACGAGCGTTGGGCAGATACACTCAGGACAGAGCGCCAATCTAACGTTGGGTACACACTCACTCACACATCCACACACACAATACAGGGCAATTTAGAGCATTTAATTAACCCGGAATCCATGTTTTTGGACTGTGGGAGGAAACCGTAGAACCCGGAGTAAACCCACACAGACACGGGGAGGACATGGATACTCCACCCAAATTGGGATTCAAAACGGGAATCCCCAGAGCTGAAAGGCGAACATGCTAACCACTAAGCCGCCATGCCCCATAAATAAATTCAGATCATCCTTAATAATATAATTTAAAAATTAATAAAATAATTAAATAAAACCTATTTTCAATTTTTTTTTTTTAAATATCTTCAAACTTTTATGTGTATTTGCCTGTATGAAAAAGGTTAAACAATTCATGTTGTGAAAGTAATCAAAACTTCTTAATCAGGTGTTTTTTTAATTTTGTTTTGTTGTGTTTATTTGTGACTTTTTACAATTATCATTTTTAATTGTTTTTATCATTCCCACTTTGTGCATTGGTCTACTTTATGTATTTATTACATTTTATTTATTTAATTAAACTATTATATTATTGTATTTTATTGTTTGTTTTTTTTTTTTGTTTTTTTTTGCTTTATACTGAGACTTAATACAAAGCTGTAACTTATGAACCCAGTGACCATATTGTACTTTTGGTATTTGATTGACCTTTAGAGTGAACTACTTGGCTACATGAAATTCTGTTATTGTCTGGCATGCACTCGAAATTGCGCATGGGTTAAAGTGCAAAAAATTTTAAGCAAATTACAAAGTACAATTAAATGGAAAAGATTCTCATTAATAATTACCAATCCAACCCACACACAACCTTGATGCCGAAATGATAAAGACAATGTTATTCAGTGACCCATTGCAGAGGCGTATTGGCTGAGCATAACAAGGTTAAAACTGGCTATGAAATATGCATAGTAAACAATAAATGGAACAAAATGTGCAAGTCAGTGGAAACATATTGCATTTTTTTTGCCTTGTACTTGAACAACGACGGTAAAGCTTAATCTATCTAAATATATTTCTCTATACCAAGTGATGGTCCATTTCCTCTTATGACTCATGTTCCTGACATTATAAAACAAAAATAGAGGGTCATATCTTAAAATTCAAAATCTTCATGATCCTTTTTAATTACTAAATAAATTATCAAATAATGGTTTATGGTTTGTAATTATACAATTAGTGTCTAACTACAAACCTTAACCATTTAAAATATTACATAGTACTAATACTACCCATTACTTAAACTTATCTAATACATTTGTCTGTAATATTCAGAAAATATACATGCAGTTGTTATCAGTCAGTTCTAAAAAGAATCAAGTTTTTTTTTTTTTTATATCAAAGTAAAGTTTTATGGAGTATGCTATTAACCCCAACAAAACATCCAGGAAACACTTTACATAAATCCAGAATTCATAGTGCATTAGTAACACATTTACATTTTACATTTTTGGTTATTTAGCAAACCCTTTTATCTAACTTACAAATACCCCAACTTATTGGTTGGGGTCAGAAAACAGAGGTTGATACAGCCCTCTGGAGCAATGAGGGTTAAAGGTCAAGGACCCACATTGGTAACATCAGTGGACCTGGGACTTTTTTTATTTTTAAAAGCATTTATAAAGTATTCATAATGCTTTATAATATTTGTCATAATCCTTTGATCCTTTATCTATAGATATTCATATCCACACTCATGGTGTTATAAAAGGCTTTATAACACAAATAAGGCATAATATATTATACGTTTTATATATTTTAACTGTTCATTAAGTCATTATAGTGACCATTAAAATAAAACATTATAGCATTTGTGTTTAACAGGTGCTTTTCCTAAAAATGACAAAGTATTGTCATCAACTATTAATTCTTCATAAAGACTTATAAAAGCTTATAAATGTTCTTTACAGACTTCATGTAAAGTGTAATCATCTTGTTTTAAATAAGAATGTCTAAATATTAAAAAAAAAAATCTAAAGTTTAAATTATAATGCATTTTGTCACCTTGTGAAGTTAGAACAGATTTAATTTTTTTTTTTTTCACTTTCAGTAGGAAATTAGCAAACCCCAACTAATACTATATTTGATAATGAACATGCATGTAGGTGTTTGTGCTGTTCCTGTGCTTAACTTAGTTGCGATACATTGTGAAGGCACCCACAGCATAGAGGTCTCCCCTACATTAGAGGTTTGGGGGCTTAGTGGTTAGCACATTCACCCCTCAGCACCCCAGTCCAAAAACATGGATTTAAAATGAATTGGCTGCTCTAAATAACTTTATACAGTCTGTGTGTGTGTATGTGTGTGCCCAGCGATAGATTGGCGCCCTGTTCCGGGTGTATTTGCCCAGTGCCCGAGACGTTCTCACCTGGATAGGCATGGGGAACCCCACCGTGACCCTTGTAGAGGATTAAGCGGAAGGTAATGAATGAATGTAATAAATGAGTGAATTATTTCAATAAGCATGTCTTGTGACATTGTTAGTTGTATCCATATAACAAATGACAAATGAACATATGACTGTTGCCTAAAAAATGTGCATCAAATATTAAATAGACTGGGGTTGCTGACTTTAAACCTTTGCCACATTTCAGGGCTGTTCTAATCCAACTATATCCACAAACATTTACTTTGGTAATTTCGCAGATGCTTTTATTCAAAGCCACTTACAAATACCCCACTTTATATTTGAGCCCAGAACACAGGTTTACATACAGAATCTCTGGAGCAATGAGAGTTCAGGGTCTTGCTCAAGGACCCACATTGTAAACTTCAGTAGACCTAGGATTTGAACCACAACCCTTAGACTGCTAGCCCAACGCTAACAACTGAGCTACACACACCCACAAACATGGAAAATGTTATATATTTCATGATATGTCTCTTTTAAACAATTGAAAAAAAGGACACAGTTAGTCACCCCATACTACACTCCACATATTATTGAAAAATCGTTTTTAACTCTGAAAGATCAAACGATTCCTTACTGATTTTAACAATGGCCCTAAAACACGTGCCTTAATGGAAGCTTTCAGAGTCACACACACAGACATCCACATATACACATTAGTATTGCGGTGAAAAGACATGTAATCGCTTAATGTTTAGGAAGTGAAACTCATAGAGATGTGTTTGTGTGTGTGGAAGTAAATTAGCCATTAGACCAGGAGCGCTCATGCTTGTCTGTGTACATTTCCCATGACTTCACTTTGATAAATGTTACTAAAATGTGTTAAGTGCTCTCAACATGCACAGAGGGTCCAAAATGGTTGCACAAGAATCTGTTTAATCCTTTTCTTTAATAGCATAATTACGGATTCAGCCAGATGAGATGCAAGGATATGAACATGAATTAGCTGCATGAAAGTATGAAAGTAATTATGAATGCATACAGATTTTAACACCCATTTTTGCTCAAACAACTTAAATTGTGTCAATGAGTTAACCACTATTAGCCCTTAACCTTTTAATGGTAATAGCAACCAATCGTGAGTCTTGAATTAATTTAACAATTAATAAAATACAGTAACATTTAAGAGGAAGCTGGAGACAGGGACATTTTCTTTTGAAGAAGTCTTTGATATGAAAATATTTGTAAAGGCACAGGTGCGGGGTACATGAGTGCCCAGAGTGCCTCTCATTTTTATATGTTGTCTGTTCCATTTGCACAACAGCAAGTTAAATTGATTAACAATCAGTGTTGCTTCCTAACTGGACAGGTTGGTTTCACAAAAGTGTTGTTGACTTGGTATTACATTGTGTTATTTAAGTGTTCCCTTTATCTTTAAGCTGTTGTCATGACTAAAGACATTGTGTGAATGTGCAGTAGGTTAGAAAACCTCAGTTCTGTTACTTGTTACATGCAATCTTAACCTCCTAATGAATTTACAAACACAATAGTGCTTTTATTTTGATATTAAGATGTCAGTAAATCAAACATACAGGATGTCTAGACATTTATAAATGTACACATTACATTTTTTAAGCTTCTTCTTTACTTTTTACACATTTTTCACAATTTCTCATTAAAGCAAATTGAATAATTTAAATGGTAATCTGTGATGAATTATTTACTTTAAATAAATGCTGATTTTTCTGGTCCATGGTTTTAAAAATTGTCAAAATTTAAGCCTATTGTGAAATTTTCCGGGCATGACTAACCAGCAAATGTCTTTCTATGACACACTGTGTTATTATTTTGCTCGATCTCAGTAAAACCTATGAAATTATCCAAGCAGCTGAACACCTCTCACACTCCGACTAATGTTAACTTTGATTAATCCACTATGAGAACAACACCGAACAACACTGGTGTGCCACTGCACTTTAATTAAATATTCCAGCCTTATTTGCAGTTTTTTAAGACCACATAACCAAGCCACATGTCTAGTGGGAAAATGCTTTGTGGGTAGATAAAACCAAAATAGAACTTTTATTAATATTTTGCCATTTAAAATCCAGATTTGGATGTAATAGATATTGTGGAATGACCTGATGGAAAGGACCTTCCCCAAACTGTTTCCCACAGTTGAGAGCATACAGTTGTTTAAAATTCATGGCTAGGTGTATGAGTTTTTACACTTAAAAAGGAGTAAATAGATTACCAACAAATAATAATTAGTGGAACGTTGATGTTATTAAATAATTGTCCTTAGTAAAAACATATTTATGTTTTATCTATCTGCTAATATGATTATTTAATAAAAAATAAAGAATCAAAGTGCATTATGGTAATGACAATGATCGTTTTAATGCAGAAATATTTACATGCAGCTGTTTTGTACCAGAGATGATCTGATGATCTGATTTATGTTTGAACTAACATTTAACTTGGTGAATTTTTTTTGTTTCACTGCTCATGATATATTTGCTAAAAAAAAGTTCAGCTCTAGTAATTTATATTTGGGTATTTTGTTTTCCACTGCTCAGATCTGAGTAAACACAAGCGTTATGAAATCAGACTCAGTGTGTACAATGCTGTTGGAGAAGGACCAGTCAGCTCTCCACAGGAAGTGTTTGTTGGTGAAGCAGGTAAGTTCAAAGTGACAAATCAATATGAAACTTCTTGTCAAGTGAGGAGCCTCTAATGCATCAAAGCTCCATTTGATGTGATTGTGTATTTTTACTAGTGCCCACTGCTCCACCTCAGAATGTCGCTATCCAGTCATCTACTGCAACTCAGCTTGATGTTACATGGGATCCACCACCGTTAGAAGCTCAGAATGGAGATATTCAGGGTTACAAGGTAAATAAAGCTCAATGACTTCAGAGTTAATTATTTTTAACTAGCTGTGAAATGACTGCATTCATATTCACATATAAAATGTGATGGGAAGTTGAAGGTATGAAATGCAAAGGTGCCTGGCCCTATATAATGTTACATTTACATTTAGTTATTTAGCAGACGCTTTTATCCAAAGCGACTTACAAGAATCCCAACTTGGTTGGGGTCAGAATACAGGGTTGGTGCAGCACCCTGGAGCAATGAGGTTTAAGGGTCTTGCTCAAGGACCCACATAAGTAACTTCAGTGGACCTGGGATTTGAACCCCCCAGCATGTGTAGGACGTGTTAGCAAAATAGATTACTTTATCTTTACCTTATACTTCTATTATTTATAATTTTATCTGTTGAGTGAAAAATCATAAAATCACAGTTTTGCCATAATTACTAAACATATTTCTATATTAGGTCTGGTCTGGGTTGATGTGAATGCAACTGCAGTTTACACCAATTTTACTGTTTCACATTCTGTGAAACTGAAGCCGAACATAAAATGAAACTGAACAGAAGTATGTGGACATCTCAGATACAAAAAACAGAATATTTGGACAGACCTGTTAATGCTTTAATGCACGGTTTCCATTTAGCCGTAGTCTCAGCAGGTGGCTGAATGCACGTGACGGACATACCTCTGCGTCTAAAACAATTCAATGTAGCCAACTTTGTGGGAACACTTTGGGAAAGGACTTTTTTTTTTGTTCCTGCATACCTGACCATCCAGCACTTAGATGGCGAACATTTCCATCAACTCTACAGCATTTTGTAAAAAGCCGTAAGGGGTGGGGGCAGCTTGGGGATGTCCTCATACTTTTGTTTAGAATGTGTTATGATGGATTAAAAAAGATCTAGTGGGGGTTGTTGATTCAGGTAGCTTTTTAATATAACCATTTATTTATTTAAGATTCCAAGAAAAAACATTTTCCTGTGACAACTGAATAATAAAGAATAATAAAGTTGGCAGGGCACCATGCAGCTGCATGCACTATTTAATCAACATGGCGTTTATGGTTTGTCTAATCTGTGTGTATAGGTTACACCTGGCGTGCCCAGTACCTCGAGTGCACAGAGCACGTTGGTAGATCACCAAACACTCCACATGCCATGTTGTATAGAGATTTCTACCTGTCAATTTTTTTTCCTCCTGTTGGTGATTTGTATTTATTCATCATTTTTGGATGAAACTGACAGTGAGTTTTTATTGGTTAATCTGACACATGATTTAATCAAGTCAAGGTTCACAGTGTCTTCAAAATAGAGTTGGATATTCCATGGCATGCTGTCAGCTCATAATTCATCTTGTTCTTATTAAGTTGGCTTTTTCTTATTGTTATTCTCACACAAAAAATGAAAATATTTCTTGTCACAGAGCTTTACCGCACAATGGTGAAATTTGGCAGTGTCGTATTCATAGCCTCTTGGGTTGCTTGTGCTTTTTGGAGCAATGTGGTCGATGGTTTTGTACTACGCCCCTTTTTCTGAGACCTTTTCCCCATAGGAACCCATTGAAAATGTTTCAACAGCTTTTCTTTCGAATTTCAATTTTTACATATCTTCTTTGCTTTTTGGGTTGTTTTTTTTTTAATAATTTCCAAGCCACCTGTTTGAAGTTTGTTCATGAACTTCTTGTTCCGACTCTATATTGTCAGTCCTATTGAGGTGACCCTGGTATGTACTAAATATGCACATATGCAAACTCCACCCCCACCTACCCGCTGTCCAATTTTGATCCCACGACTTTAATTTTCAGCATTTTAACCCTTTCATGGGCTCAGCACTCAAAGCCCTATCTGTAGTTCCTTTAGAAAATACAATTTACCCCCACATCAGAAGCTAACGTTCAGACTCCCCCCACCTGGTTGATAGTATTCAGGGCAAAACATTAGTATTATAGTGTTTTTACTGGATTGCCTCTCCCGCTCTGTGTGTGGTGTTTGTGGATCCTGTTGGTAGTTAGTTACTTCACACCTGGTTATGTACACCTGACCTCACTGATTGCATCACCAGCACACAGCTGGTACATGCGTTCACGCTTTGCTTTAGAAATGAATCTGCAGTGACAATTGTAATGGGATCTCAGTCTCCAACTTCATATGCAAATAAACAGGGACATCACATCCTAATGAGGAGAACAACATCTTGTTGTTTTTAACTTATGAGGGGAAAAACCTGAAAAGAAACTTTTATATAAGGCTGTAAAGCAACACAACAATAACAATGTAATAAAGTTTAATAAGGCTGTGGATGTCACACAGACTGCTCTGTATTAGCTTCATTAACTTATTAAGAGCAGTCTGTGTTCTACATTAGGTTATGAATGTATAAACAAGTAGTTCCGCTCCTTAAAGCTGAGCGGTTTGTCCCGCCGTGACATTACTGACAATTAAACACACCTCTGAGTGCTATTAATGCGTGATATACAATACATTATTTTTTCGATGTTTTTTTAGAAACTGCATTCTGTTAATTTGCCACTAGATAGCAGTTTTTGGTTATTTATGAATAAAACCTCATTCATAAATCAGTACCTTTTGCTTAACATTCATTTATTCATTATCGTCATCGTAATCCTCTACGATGGTCGCAAGGGGATTCCCCATGCCCATCCAGGGGAGAACGTCTTGAGCACTGGGCAGATATATCCAGGACAGGGCGCCAATATTTTGCTAGGCACACACACACACACACACACACACAAACACTATACAGGGCAATTTAGAACAGTCAATTTACCTTGAATCCATGTTTTTGGACTGTGGGAGGAAACTGGAGAACCCAGAGGAAGCTCGTGCGGATAGGGAAGAACATGGAAACTGGAGAATTTGGGATTCAAACCTGGAGGTACAAGGTACCTGTGAGGGTTTCCAGTTTCCTCCCACGGTCCAAAGCCATACACATGGGCACATTGAACACATACTAAGTGTCCATGTATCAATGCCCTCGTGATGCGGGTCCCAAACCCAGATGAACAGAAGGACTGTGTCTGGAAGGATTTTGGGTGTAAAACTGTGCCCAGTTTAATAAGAAGATCTTCCTGCTGTGGCGCCACCTAACAGTAACAACTATTACTGCTGTTTGAACTATTTTCCATGTGCGACTGGATGGATGTTCACCAACTTTGAGTAAATGCTCTGTGGTTACAGTCAGAGGACGAAAGTATCACACAGATGGTCCTGTGTATTTACATCGAGCCCGATGCAGTGTGTGAGAACCAGCGCTTAGCGCCGTTTGGCTTCCTCCCTCATTTCTGTGTTGCGGCCGCCCTGTTGTGCACAAGAGCTGAGTTGTGATAAGACACTAGTTCTACTTGTTGGCTGCGCTAGGAGGAAATGATGTCACAGCAGAGAAGCAGGGTTGTTTGCCTTGGCAGCTGGAGCTCCCGTGCATATTTTCAGTGAATTTGTTAGGCAAAGGGCATTTCTGTGGTTCAGGTCGCTGTGCTTCTGATCAGCTGCTGCAGAGGTTGTTTAAAAATAGCCTGTGTGCTCTGGGTCTCTCGCCTCGCCTTGGTTCAGGCTTGCTGTCGTCTCATCTTCCACGAAGCCAGGCCAGATTTTGCGATCATGGACAGGCGTGCAGGGTCTGACTGTAAAATCCCTCCCCGTTGCCGCTCGGGTGGCTCTGGAGCTCGCAGGCCTGCTGGTCGTCACCGCCTGCACTGATTTCAACGCGCAGCTGTTTGTGACAGATGCTTTCAGCAGTCGCTGAATCGCACTTTCGTGCTGCACAGCATCCCTGCCTGTTCGTTTCATACTGCTAAAGTGCTTCCTCTCGTTTACATCATTAGTCATGCTGCATTTTATTATCTTTATCCCCAGACAGAAGTGAAGAGAGGAGCAGAACGTCGAGTCCTAACTACGTGTGTGGCTGAGGCATCAAGGGGTGAGGAGGACTGTCTGAAAGTTTATTCTCTTACAGAGACGGACACAAAGACGAAGCAACTGGGGCAGGAAAGGTGGCAAAGTTTCCGCCAAGGCACCAGAGCTTTGTTCTCGGCAATGCCTCAGGTGAGGGCTGTGTAACTGTAACGTCTTAAACAGGAAGATTCTGGGGTTTTGTCCTAGCGTTAAAAGTGTTCGGCTGTTTTAAAGACCAAGACCTTGTTATTGTCTCATGTTTATTATGTTGAACTGTTCAGCTTGTACTTTCAGCTCTATATAGAGGTACAGGTGAATATTTAAGGAACCCCATTGTACTTATAGAATCTAGGCTCTGTTTATGGATTCTTTATGGTGGATGATTCTCAGTACTGCAGTGACACTGATGTGGTGGTGCCAGTGGGGGTAGTGTTTAAACTCCTCAGTGTCCCTGCTGCTGGACTGCAGCATCTCCTGTTATATTATACTATATACTAGATTATAAACCAGGTCGTTCTGATTGGCCAGCCTGATTGAGTTGTTTGTCCAGCCGTGACATTATTGACAGTAACACACACCTCTAAACGCTTCACATGAATGCTATGCAATACATTATAAACTACATTCTGTAATTTGGCCACAAAATGGCAGTATTTGATTCTTAGAGAAACCGGAAACCTGTTGCTCAGCGATCAGCGCTCACTTTAAAAAAATGGACTAGATTACTTCACAGAAGAGCAGATTATTAATGATTTTCTTTCAATAAATGCATTTAAAAATCAAACCTTGTTTTTTTATTTTAGTGTGTTTGTAACCATTAAAAAAAACAAGAATAAGAATATGAAAAAAAAGATTGCCATAAGACAATCAAGGTTGTTTATTATTGTGAATAAATCATGGGAAATAGTAACTAATAACACCTTTTTACTATGATTTATTCACAATAATGCCACACCCTGTAGGAATATTATATGCACAGCAGTTCATAAAAATCATAAAGAAAGTTCAGTAGCTGATTTTTCTTGCAGCAAATTGTACTTGTTGTTGAAGATATTGAAATCACATTCCTGTAGAGTGCTTATTAAACCTCATCTCTTTGCTGTTTCCTTTACACAGCCCAGTGTCAGTGGAATGGATCCTCCTTTTGGGGATGCCTTTCAGAACTACACATTTGCTGACCAGGCCTTGACCAGCACTGACCTGCTCGCCAACAGCTCTGATCCAGACTTCATCTACGAACTGGTTAGTAAAGCCCAGTTGATTATGTGTTTGGTTTTCTGTGTTGTTCTTGTGCAGTGGACTTCATCTCGTGTTCATTTGTAGGACAGAGACATGACTTGCCGTCAGAGTCCAGGAGGAGAAGTGTTTTTGGTGGAGGACTACAAGGAAACCGAAACCATGGAGCACCCTTCTGAACTTCTGGATAATGAGCTGACCTACAGCTCTAACTTCGAGCAGTGGGACACATATTGGGAGGACCTGACCAAGTATACCCGTCTTACCAGCTGTGACATTTGGGGCACTAAGGAGGTGGACTTCTTGGGGCTGGACGATTTCTCCAGCCCTTATCAGGATGAGGAGGTGATCAGTCGCACCCCCACCTTGGCCCAACTGAACAGCGAGGACTCCCAGCCCGTTTGTGACACTTTATACCTTCCTGACTCACTCGCGGGTCAAAAGCAGACCATTTTGTTGCCACCACCAGTAGGTAAGAAGATGGGAAGGACCACCCCCTCTGCCACTGGCACGTCCTCCAACCACAACACTCTGCCAGATTTTGCAGAAGGTTCCCAGAAGGCCACTTGGCCGGTTCCCTCGAGCACTGAGACTATGGCGAAGGCCCAGATGCAGGGTCCGAGCAGGGTGGCCTCTCCTCAGCCTGAGAGCACAGATTATGTGCGAAAGGCCAAGGTTCGCATCAGCGTCCCGCGCAAGCCGGACAGTTTTCCTCAGCAGATCAGCATTTCCACCACATTAGCGCTCGCCAAAGAGCATGAAATGACCGTGCCATCGTTCACCGACATCCAGGCCAACCGAGCAGAGACACCATCCTCTGCAGCTCCTCCAGTCTGTGAGAGAAGAGTAGAGGCATCCAAACGAGAAGCGCCATGCAGCGTTGCTCCTGACCTTGGTCCGTCTAAAGCAAAGGCACCGAGACTTTACTTCCCTTTACCCGGCGCCAGCGAGACACTGCTCACACTGGGCACTGACACCAGCGCCGCCGAGAAGAAGAAGGAGGAGGAGCACAACTACTCACTGTTCCTGAATCGGGCTCGGCTTGCGGGCCAAATTGTCAATGACCTGGATGAGGATGAAGACGATGAGGAAGAGGAAGGAGAGGAGGAGGAGGAAGAGGAGGACGCAGAAGGCGTGGATCTCGATGATGAGGACCATGATGAAGGGTTCGGGAGTGAGCATGAACTGTCTGAGAATGAAGAGGAGGAAGATGAGGATGACTATGAGGGGGACAAAGATGATGACATCAGTGATGCCTTCTCAGAACCAGGTGCTTCTCCATTCCGCTGCTAAGTTAAAGTTAAAGTCTTTATTTTGTCTGTTTGGAGAATGAATGTTGTACATTTCTAATGAGCCTATCATGGCCCTTGTTTTGTAGACCTGTCTGGTTTATGATTTAAAAAAAACCTTTTGATTTGGACTTCTGATTCTTCTCAAAGGCAGGGTTTGTTTACTAACAATGTAATGTAATGTATATTACGCATTAATAAGAATGTGAAGCGCTCAGAGGTGTGCATTACTGTCATAATGCCACAGCTGGCCAACCGGGTTCGCCAATCAAATTTAAGGAGTGTAACTAACCGTTTTATAAGATTAATTAGGTGAAAACTAATTAAGTCTGCTCACCAGCTGATCACCCGCAGCTGTCCTTTCTGTATCCGTATCCGTACATACACGCACTCTGTGTGGATGTGGTGTCTGAACGTTCTCTGATCTGAACAGGCTGTGATGCTGACATGGCGGACGATGTGAAGGGACTGACCTCTGGAATCTCCAAAAAGAGAGGGAAGCGCAGATACTTCTGGGAATACAGTGAACAGCTTACACCTTCCAAACAAGAACGTATGCTGAAACCGTCTGAGTGGGACCGAGATACGCTCCCAAGCAACATGTACCAAAAGAACGGCCTGCATCACGGTGAGCTTCATTTACAGAGTTGTTACTGATGTTTAAACCAGCGCACACCTCTGTACACACTCACACAATGTAGAGGTGTGCATGCTCATCAGCCTCTGCAGCTTCATGGGTCCATTTGTTGCTATGAGGGTTACACGGATATAAAACGAAATGTTATTTAATTTATATCAACACATTTTGGGGGACAAAAACACTTGACTGTAGTCATTTGCATATTTTCAATTTTATGATTTCATTTAGCACACGCTTTTATCCAAATCGTCTAGTATCTCTACTTGGTTGGAAGTCTAAATTCAGGGTTGGTCATTGAGTCCCCTCTGGAGAAGTAAGGGTTAAAGGTCTTGCCCAAGGGCCCACATTGATGTCCTTGGATTTTAACCCACAACCTTTAGATTAATAGCACACTCTAACCATGGAGTAACACTTTGAACTCGTTGGGTCTTTTTGGAGCGAACAGCTCTATGAATTTATAAGCTCTGTATTTTACTCAGTCCACTGAAACTCCTTCCCAAAAATGCATGTGCGTTGTTTAAACAATACTGGGTTAATAGGACTAATTTCATTTAATATTTACATCCCAATACTGTTCTTTTCATAGTGCAGGATGATTTTATTAGAATTCAGCAGGGTTTCGTTACAGGAAATTTCGTCAGGCCAAGGTCCAGACCTTCTTTGACTTAATTTGATTCAGAGGTCACCAACCTTTTACGGAGTACTGAGTATTATGAGGAGCTACTAATTAGTTTCCACATTTCTAGGTCGATAAAGTTTGATATTCCATATTCATTAGATATTCATTGTCGCGGGGTGGAAATGATGAGGACCGGAGACAGGAGTTTGACCCACGAAACTGGCTTTTATTTACCGACCCAACACGACTAC
>JAOUQT010023609.1:0-11692 GCA_025769995.1 Xyliphius kryptos
AATGAGAAGCGTAACCGTAAAAATGTGAAACGAAGGAAATTGCTTACGAATTTTTTTTTCGAGTTCACAAAACTTTTTGACGCCATAAACTACGATTCCCCCCCCCTTGGGTTAATGTACACGTGCACTTACACTTGCTCTCTAGATGTGAAATCAGACAAACAAATCGATTGCTAAGGCAAGGAGCATGTACTAAACACTTCATATGCTATCACTTTGTAAACTCTTAACCCTGTGGAAATTTTGCAATGTACAAAACGCAAAATGTCGCAATTTAGCATCATATATATTAAAAGAAACAAACCGGCAATGGGGCGGCACGGTGGCTTATTGGTAAGCACATTCGCAGTGCTGAGGATTCCCGGTTCGAATCCCAGTCTCGGTGGAGTTTCCATGTCCTCCCCGTGTCTGTTTCCTCCCACAGGCCAAAAACGTGGATTCCAAGTAAATTGACTGCTCTAAATCGCCCCGTATAGTGTGTGTATGTGGCTGTGTGAGTGAGTGAGTACCCAGCGATGGATTGGCGCCCTGTCCTGGGTGTATCTGTGCGTTTGGTGCTGTGTGGCTCACCAAAGCACGCTGACCGGTGATCACAAATCCACAATCTTATGTTTCAGAACGCGAAGACTTTTTATCTTCTATTAAGCAAGCAGATATGTGTCTGGTTTGCATCGCCTTCGCTTCCTGGGTTCTGACGTCGTCCAATCCGGAGTCTACCGACACGTGGAAAGCGGGTGAGGCAAACACCGACACCATTTCCCACAAAATGTGGAGCACAGTCTGTTAATCCACTTTTCTGTGCGTCAACATTGGATTTCAGCTCTGCTGGCAAATATCGGTGCAATCTCCGCCATCCGGTACATCCGCAAATATCTGAAAAAGGAAGGAAGCGATCCGTGATATTCATCCTTACGGAAAGGATTCGAAGCGGCCAGTATGAAATTTCTCGTACACGCACGTGAACGTGCAAAAATGTATAGCGTACCTTGAATTATGTACAAAGATTAAAACTCACCTGCATGTTCGTTAGACGTCATCGGGAGTCACGTTGTCGCTGCAGTAATGTATATTTCGTTATAATGATAAATATGTCAAGAAAATAAAATCAGAACATCACAAAACTTCACTCAGATTGGGATTCGAACCTGGATCCCAAGTGCTGAGAAGTGTATGTGCTAACCACACCACTGTGCCACCCCATAATATTAATCCATCCATCATTTTCCGCTTATTCCCTTATTCCTTAGGAGGACATCACGGGCGCTGGGCAGATACAACCAGGAGAGGGCGCCAAATATCACTGGGCACTCACTTACTCACTCTCACACACTATACGGGGCGATTTAGAGCATTCAATTTACCTTGAATCCATGTTTTTAGACTGTGGGAGGAATCCGGAGAACCCAGAGACACCCACGCGGACACGGGGAGGACATGGAAACTCCACCCAGATTGGGATTCGAACCGGGAATCTCCAGAGGCAAACGTGCTAACCACTGAGCCACCGTGTCGCCACTCATTAGTATGTCCGCCTCGCGGCACTGGTGATCCAGGTTGGAATTTCTTTTTGGGTGGAGTTTGCATGTTCTCGCACCTGCACTGGTTTTCTTCGGTTTCGCCAAAAACATGGGTTCAAGGTAAATTGGCTGCTCAAAATTGCCCCTATGTAAATTGCCACTTTATAGTGTGTGAGTCTATGTGAGTGAGTGTGTGCCCAGTGTTGGACTGGCACCCTCTCCCGGGGGTATCTTGGGAGACACACACAGGACCCTAGTAGAGGATTAAGTGGAAGATAAGATGAGATAATGATATCCTGCAGGGCATTTGTTAAATGGTTACTATCCCGTTGCTATGGCAGCAGGTCCTTTAATAGTCATATTTATAAAAAATGGGAGGGTGGCACAGTATGAGTGTGCGTGTGTGCCCAGCGATGGATTGGCGCCCGGTCCTAGCTGCCCAGCTCCCAAAACGTCATCCCCTGGATGAACATGGGGAACCTCCGGTAACCCTATTAGAGGATTAAGCGGAATTTAATGAATGAATCAATGAATATAAAACGTTTTGTATATAAACTGTGTTCTGTAATTTGGCCACTAGATGGCAGTATGACGACTAGTTGATATCACCGAAGACCAGATTATGAATTTTGCTTTTCACCTCCTAGGACCTGGCGTCCACATGCGTGGACAAAAACGCATGCTATGCCGAGAGTTCGGGTCTTAGGAGGTTAATAAACACGTTTATGAATCCAACCTTTTTTTTCAATTATAGTGTTTGTAACAATTTTATAAAAACAATGTCACTTGCGGTTGTGTATTATTTCTATACCTATAAAACCCAAAGCCCTCACTCACTCACGCTCTCTCTCACTCACTCTTATCACCAATTCTCTCACTTCCCGACTACCTACAAGATTAAAACTTAGCAGTTTTCACTTTCAAAATCCCACCGGGGGGCCAAAAGGGGACCCAAACTGAAACACGGGCCCTGATTAAACTGGGCACTTCCACTCACCTCACAAACTCCAAATTTGGCAGAGATCTATAGGAGAACCTCGACAGTCATAGGGATATCAAAAATTCCAAAAAATTCTCACGGGGGACCCACCAGGGGGCCCAATACAAAATATGGGACCTACACTAATTGGGCACTTCCACACATCCCACAAACTTCATATTTGGCAGGTAGGTCCAGGATTGTTTCTACATTTATTGAGATTTTAAAAAATTTCCATGGGGCCCCACTAGGGAACCCAATCCAAAATACGGGTCCTGCTTCCATTGGACATTTCCACGTACATCACATACTTCAAATTTAGCAGGTATTTCCAGGACGACCACTACACTCATAGAGACATCATAAATACCAAACAATTCCCACGGGGCCCACCAGGGGACCCAATCCAAAATGTGCTTCACAATGACTATTAACAAATCTCAGGGTCAGTCTCCCAAATGAGTCACCGTAGCAACGCACAGGTAGCCGGCTAGTTTTAAACATAACTAATCTCCAAAGTCATCATCATTCAAAAAGAGTTATCTTTCAACCTTCATGTTGTCATTAAGTTCTCCACCCTAGTGCAGCGTGGGTATTCCACTATTGTAGAATGAAAGTCAAATTTACCGGCAGAAATCCACTGGCTCATGTTGTGGGATGTTGTTGCTATTGATCTACGTACTTCGGTTTCCTTCCGACAATCTAAAATCTTTGATTCAAGGTGAATCTGCTGCCAAGTTTGTGCCCAGCAATAAATTGGCACCCTATCTTGGGTGTATCCGCCCAGCGTCCGAAGCGTTCTCCCCTGGATGGGCATGGGGAACGTACCCCGCAACTCTACTAGAGGATTAACAAAAGATAATGAGATCGTAAGATCTTTCCACCTTGAATGTCATTCCCAAACGTCATATAAATAATCCGTATAGAGATGAAAGCAGGGTGAAGGTTGCTACTCAGAAAGCTGACAACCTACAGTTTGACATAATGGTCAGATTACAACCTTTGTGAATGTGACCTGAGAAGTCGGCCCCTTTATTTCGATTCGGCGAGACGCGAAAGCAACATGATGTATTCAGTTCTGAGTGAAAAGGTCTTTGTGATTCTCTCTTTATCTGACTGAACAAGATTCCCTGTAGATCTACTGAAGTCCTGTCAAGACTAAAGTCCCAGCAGCAGCGGCGGCTCAGTCTGGGTTCAACGCCGGCCCTGTCAGTGCTGCATTTGTCAAATTGGAAGATGAATCATGCTGATTGTTCACTGCAGGTTCTCGCTGATTGCCTTCGCACTCTCTTGGGACATTGATAAGACATCCTTATTGACATGGTGTTTTTTTTTAGAGAATTTAATTATAATAATAACACGCTTCATTTCGGTGTGAAACAATCAGCAGTTTAAGTAGGGGAATTATCGTCAAAACAAACTTCCCGGCCCAAAAAAGGAATACATTTACATTTGGTCACTTGATGATTGGGGTCAGAACACAGGGTTACACACAGATTCCCAGGAGAAATGAGAGTTAAGCGTCTTGCTCAAAGACCCACATTGGTAACTTCAATGGACCTGGGATTTGAACCCACAACCCTTAGATTGCTAGCCCAACACCCACCAAGATAATGTTAAACATGCCAGATGTGATGATTGTGTCCACATTATACATTTGGTCATTCAGCTGACACTTTTATCCAAAGCGACGTCCAAATATCCCATTTTAATTGAGGTTGGAACCCAGTGTTGACCCAGTAGCCCTGGACCAATGAGGTTTATGGGCTGTGCTCAAGGATCCACTTTGGTAATTTCAGTGGTCCTGTGATTTGAACCCCCAACCTTCAGATTGATCGTCCAACACTCTAACCACTGAGCTACCACACCATTAATACATGGTTTAATTAGGTCACACATTGTCCTTGGCATTGTCAGCTGACCTCAAAACGGTGTAGAACCCAGACCTGAACGACTGTAGCGACTCCAAATCAGGATTCCATCCAAGGGGTTACCTGGTTCTTTGTATTAAAAGAAAGTTCATTGAAGGCTCAGTCTCTGTAAACAAGGGCCGGTTGTAGTTTACCACTTTGTCAGTCGGTAGAAAGACTGTTTGGTTGGGCAGTTGGGGTGCAGATGTATAGGATTGCAATTGATGTACGCGGCAGACAGTTCTATTTCCGGTCCTTCTAGACCAAGTACTATGGCTGAAGTACCCTTGGGCAAGGCATCTAACTCCAATTACTCCCGGGGGTGCCATGTACAAGACTGCCCACCACTCCGGGCACGAGGTGCTCACTTTATTGAGTTTCACTGGATGGATGGACAGATTCGTCTAAAGGTCACCCATTTGATTCCCAGTCCCAACAAGTGCTATGGCTAAAGTACCCTTGGGCAAGACGCCTATCCCTAATTGCTCCCGGGGGTGCCGTGTACAAGACTGCCCACCGCTCCGGGCACGGGTGCTCACTAGATGGATGGACGAATTCCTCTGTGCGTTAGTTACTATTTGAAGGCAGTTGTAGGCTTGAAGACAAGAAACCAGCCTTGCAACCTGAAGGGCGCCAGTTCGATTCCCAGTCCCAACAAGTGCTATGGCTAAAGTGCCCTTGGGCAAGACACCTAACCCTAATTGCTCCCGGGGGTGCCGTGTACAACACTGCCCACCACTCCAGGTACGGGTGCTTACAGCATGGATGGACGAATTCCTCTGTGCGTTAGTTACTAGTTAAGGGCAGTTGTAGGCTTGTGGATAAGGAACCGGATTCCCAGTCCCAGCAAGTACTACAGCTGAAGTGCCGTTGGGTAAGACACCTAACCCTAATTGCTCCCGGTGGATGCCGTGTACAAAACTGCTCACCACTTTGGGCACAGGTGCTCACTTCACTCAGTGTGTGTTTCACTGGATGGATGGACAAATTCCTCTGTGCGTTAGTTACTATTTAGAGGCAGTTGTAGGCTTGTGGACGAGGAACCAGCCTTGCAATCGGAAGGGCACCGGTTCGATTCCCAGTCCCAACAAGTGATAAGGCTGAAGTGCCCTTGGGCAAGACACCTAACCCCAATTGCTCCCCGGTTGCCATATACAAGGCTGCCCACTACTCCGGGCTCGGGTGCTCACTCTACCAGTGTGTGTATTTTTGTGTGTTTCACTGCACGGATGGATTAAATGTGGAGGACAAATTCCTCTGTGCATTAGTGCTGTAGGCTAAATAGATCACTTTAGGATCCAGCTAGTGGTCTATGTTCTGGGCTGACAACAAGGGCTGGGAAAGCCCACAGAGGAGACCACAACAAAATTAAGCACATCAATGATTTTTTGTCAAGGCACGAGCCGATCGACGAGCCGTGATCCGATGAGCGGCAACCAAAACAGAGCAATTTGTACAAACTGTAATGGAACTGCTGGAGAGGGAAGGACTTAGGACCCATGGTACACTAACGCCGAGCTGTAAACCCTTAAACTTTCCAACACTACCCAAAGTATTACTCAGACTCCTCCACAGCTGCTCCAAACCACTGGCGTGTTGTCACTCCGTGCTTTTATACCTCACCTGTTGAAAGCTCCGTCTCCAGGACCACGTTTCTGCTTCTGTAACTTTTCGCTCCGGGGCTTCCAATGGATTTAACACGTTATCCATTTAGAACAAATGCGGGTCAGATGGGTAGAAAGGCTTTCAGCCTGTGGAGAGTGCATCCGAGTGTAAAACATAACCTCTGCTGGGATTCAATTTTGCCGTGAGATTTGTAGAATGACACTGACGGAGGGAGCTGGTGGGAGGGTCACCTCTAACCTTGAGTGATGTTAACGTTGGTTTTCCTTATTTTTTTTTACCACGACATCACAAACCAGATAAAACACTGTCTTATGCATTTGTTCTTTTAGTCAATACACCTTTAGAATGTGGTTTCGAATGTGGCTTGATCTTTGGGGTTAGGCGAGGAGACCGCACTCCTAGAACGATGATGTCATGGTGAAGAACCCGTGTTAGGAGCTCGATCAAACCTTCAAATTAAGAGCCGGAAACCTTTAATATGCAGTTACCACATGCTGCTGTATAGTCCTACACCTTGGATGTAATTAAAGAGTCAAGCCTAAGTCATCAGGCTATGATGTCATTATCTCCAAAAACCTGTTTTTAGGTATAGATATCTACTCAAATCTATAATCAGAAGGATCCAGATGTTTATAATAATTGGTCATTTTGCCGATGCTTTTATCCAAAGCGACTTAAAGGAATCCCAATTTAAAGGTGGGATCAGAACACAGGGTTGATGCGGCACCCTGGAGCAATGAGGGTTAAGGGTCTTGCTTAAGGACCCACAGGGGTAACTTCAGAGGATCTGGGATTTGATCCCACAACCTTCAGATTGATAGCCCGAAACCCTAACCACTGAGCTACCATGTTGCACCATCCATTTTACCCCTCATTGTGTTGCCATGTGGGATTCCCCAAGCTGGGAAGATACTCCCAGAACAGGGAACTTACCATGGGGCCAATTTGGAGCAGCTAGTTCCCATTGAATCCATCCCAACCCGGGAGAACATGGAAACTCCACCCAGATCCGGATTTGAGCCTGGATCCCAAGCGATGAGATGCAATCATGCTAACCATTCCACCATTGCGCCACCCCCAGTTCCTTGAAAACTCCTGGATGCCTACATACTTTGGGTCGTATATGATCTCTAGAGCTTCTATACTGAAATACGCCCATAAATGATCATGTTTTTCCCCAAAGCATTTTAAAAAGTCATAATCTTTTCGAAAAAAAATGTGGTTCTTAATAATTAAAACCTCCAGTGCCTGAGAAAACGATGGAAATAATTTTCACCAAATCATTTCTCTACCCTTGTGGGACGAGTGGCGGCTGCAAAATTTATTACACGACGCTCTCCAATTATTTAAATGCATTGTAAATGAGGATAGATCAGTCGCTCGCTGGCCAAAGTCCACAGTTACACATGACCGGACCTGACGAGGCGTTGGGTGACACATGGCGTTATTTCAGGGAGACCTTCCTGGGCTCGGCGACATCACGCAGGGGTTATTTCTGACGAGCCGCCCTGTAAAGCTGGCTTTACGACTGCCGTTTTTAAGAGTCCGAGCCGTCTACCTTCTGCACTCCATGTTAATTTTCCACAGTCTGAAATCCAATGGCCTATGAGAGCGAGGTAAATCATGCAGGATTTTAAAACTGGCTGTGATCACAATGTGGCAGATGTATAATGGGCCGTTTCAATGATAAATTGGAAACGATATAACCAAGCTCTCCGCATTAGGATTGTCTCCGGGTGGTAATCCAGACCTCGGAGTGGAAACAGAAAACCTGGCGGTGAGGAAAGCTAGAAACTGAAACAACAACTCAGTTTTAAAACTATATTATCAGGTTATTTACCTCATCTCATTGTCTGGACCACTTTATTCCTTTGCTGCCAGTGGTGGAGGGGTTCCTCACACCCATCCAGTGGAGAACGTTTGGGGCGCCATGGTGCCAATCGATCGGTGAGCAAGACCCTGAACCCTCATTGCCCCAGAGATTCTGTGTGTAACCCTGTGTCCTGAACCCGATAATTGAGTGGGACACTTGTTAGTCACTTTGGATAACAGCGTTGGGGTCAGTGATTAGGGTGTTGGGCTATCAGTCTAAGGGTTGTGGGTTCAAATCCCGATTCCACTGAAGTTACCAATGTGGGTCGTTGAGAAAAACCCTTAACCATGATTGGTCCAGGGTTTCTGTATATAACCCTGTGTCCTGACCCCAATAATTGAGTGGGACACTTAAGTCACTGTGGATAACAGCGTTGGGGTCAGTCGTTAGGGTGTTGGACTATTAATCTAAGGGTTGTGGGTTCAAATCCAAACTCCTCTGAAGTTACCAATATAGGTTCTTGAGCAAGAACCTGAACCCACATTGGTCCAGGGATCCTGTATCAACCCTGTGTTCTGACCCCAACCAAATTGGGATTAATAACTAAAATGTTTGGATGTTACTTTGGATAAAATCGTCAACGAAATGACCAAATCTTCAATAACAGACTGTTGTCCATGTGTGTTCTTGGTTTTGTTTGTCCCCTGTTGGTTCTATGGTCTCTATTGGTCAGGAGCATCATAGAAAATGTAGTAGATTGTCAGTTTTACAGTGACACTGATGCGCTGAGGGGTTTTTAGCGCTGCAGTGCTGCTGGAGTTTTATTTAAACACCTCAGGGATGTTTTTGGGATAGGAATATATATTGGCACAGACCAAATAATACCTGCTCTGTGGTGCTACCATTGGGGTCCTGACCATTAGAGAACATACAAAGTCTATCTGGACCTTCAAACTCAATCCTCACAGTAAGTGAAATGGATCACTTGGTTCAACGAGTGGAGCAAAAATGAGACGTGTCCAAACTTATGCATACCTTTATATGAAAAAGCATCGCATCTGGGAATCGGCTTCATGTCACCTAATTTACATTTATTTAACAAGCGGTTTAGAGGAATGTAGACATCACCGTCTATCAGAATTGTCAGTGGAGGATTGAACCCTGCTCTAATTGCGTTGCGTCCATCATACCTGTATCCAATCAGGGACCGCTTTAGGGCCTGCTTTATTTCCGGCTCATTAGTTTAACGCAGCACATTGATTGTTTTTGCTCTTCCCTCAGAAAACACGGAGAAGATTACCGACGAAGGAGATGCCACTACTTAGCCGCTGACAGCAGAGGGAATTCGCCTCCTTCAGCCGGATTCCGCAGGTACGATCTGTGCCATACGTGCCTTCAATCATCTCCAGGTACGACGAGTCCCGGCGACAATCGGGAGTGCGTTCCAAAAAACCCTTCTTTGTGTGATGTGTGGATGTGGTGGAACACAAGGTCATCGTAGGGCTTTCAACATATACAGTATGTTCTGACACGCAGGAACACTTTTCGGCTCTTCAGAAACCTTTCTTTGTGGAGTTGGTATGTTCTTCTCATGTACGTATGGGTTTTTGTTGGTCAGGTCAATTAGAGATGCTGAATGGGCCAGTGAGTTTGTTCCTCTCCCGGGAAATAGACAAGATGGTTGGTGTGCTGCGTTCGGAAGTGTTGTGTACTCGGGTTTAAAGTCCAAATAAATAGCCTACGTAGTTTTAAAATAATTTAATGGCATCTGTTCGTCTTGTAATAAATCCCTGCCCTAGAGTAAGCATTTAATAGCGCGTTCCTGAAATGTACGCTTAATTAAACAACAGTAATTGTAGCACATCAACGTGCCACCAGACCGTAAATATTAGGCTCTACCTCCCGCTCATCTTCCGCGAAAGTGCTCGCTAATAAAGCATGTCGTCTTTTTTATTCCCCTTCCGCTGATTTGTCAGAATTAAATAAATTAGCACTTAATAATTTCAATCTCCTAAATTGACTTTCAAACATTTTAATTAGTGAACACTTTGCTTACCGCGCACACACGCAGCAGATGGATGTTCATGTCAGCCAAATCGAGGAAGCAGCAATTACCGGCTTTCTCGCATTCTTACTTGGAATACAGTACCTGTCAAAAACCGCCTTTTGGCTCTGTTGTCCATCATCTCCACTTAAAAAGGTTTCTACACGTTTCTATGTTTGATAGGATCAAACTTTCTGCTTCTAGTTAAAACTCTAGCTGCAGCATTTGGAACAAGTTGTAATTTATGTAATGATTTTTTAGGACATCCTGTCAGAAGTGAAGTACAATAATCCCACCTTGAGGTTATAAAAACATGCATTAGTTTCTCTGCTTCTTGAAAGGAGAGGATATTTCTTAGCTTCGAATTGTTTTGGAGGAACAGATCAGAATCAATAATAAAACCTACATTATTTACAGATGAACTGGGTCTGATTAAGGAGTCATCGAGGTTTAACACTGTAGTAAAGGTTTCATTTAGTTTGTCCTTAGTACCAACTATAAGAACCTCAGTTTGAATTTAGGAGTAGGAAGTTTGTTGCCATCCAGAGTTTAATGTCTTTAATGCAGTTCTTGAGCTTACTGAGTGACCAAACATTAAGATTGAAAGCTACTTCCATGCTTACGAATAATTGATCCCAGTGAAAACATATAAAGGGCAAATAGGAGTGCTCCAAGAACTGACCCGTGTGGAAGCCCATAGTTTCTTCTTGCAAGGTTAGAACATTAATTAACACAAGTAAACTGACACTGCGCTGTCAGATAGGATTTAAACCACAGGAGTGCAGATCCTGCAATGCCCACAGTAGTTTTTTTTTTTGGGGGGGGGGGGGTTCCCCCATATCTATTTATCCAGTAAGATGCTATGATCTACAGAGGTTCAGTTGGTTAAACACAATTTTTAAAGAGAAAAAGACAGTTAAATTTTGTAGTTGGACAGAATTAAAGGATCATATTTTAGGTTTTTGGAGACTTCGCCTTTCTTAATATTTTAAGGGATGAATTTTATTATATTTAATAAAAGCTATAATCCGTGGATTATTCATAGGAATCCATCGATAATGTTTCAGCAATTTTAAATCTCTTCTTTGCTATTTGTTTTTTTTTTTTTTTTTTTTTTTAGCACAATGCTTTTTTTTTTTCCTCTTCACTGTTTTTTTCTTTTATATGAATTTACATTTCTGTCTCTTTTCATTTGTGTTCTCGCTTGCTTGAGCTTTTTGGAGCATTTTGGCGTACGGTTTCCGTGCCACGCCTCGTTTTCTGAGTGTTTAAATCCATTAAAAATATTTCATCAGCTTTTCTTTTAAATTTGAAGCTACAATCTCTTCTTCTTTCCTATTAGGTTGTTTTTCTGTTTGCTTGCTTGTTGTTTAGCCAAATGTATCCTTTGGAGGCCAACTTTTTGAAGTTTATGTACTTCCCTTTCTGGTTCATGTTATTTTTAATCTCACAAAAATATTTTAATCATTTCTTGTCCCACAACTTTTATTGTACAACGTTGAAATTTGGCAATATCGTAGTACCCATAGCCACTTGGTATGCTTGTGTTTTGTGGAGCAATATGGTTGTTGGTTTTGATGCCCACCCCTTTTTCTGAGCCTTTTTTGTTACACACTCAAAACATGGAATCGTCTTTTATTTAATATTTCAACATTTTATTTTTTTTTATAAAATATTGCCACCAAAAGATTTTTTTAAGACCATGACGGTCTGAATTTGGAATCCTACTCAAAATCAAATGACATGCTGATCCCACTTCAGTGGAAATTCCTCAAGACAAGTTCAAATGACCCTCAGTAGTGT
>JAOUQT010023630.1:0-11691 GCA_025769995.1 Xyliphius kryptos
TACCAATGTGGGTCCTTGAACAAGACCCTTAACCCTCATTGCTCCAGGGTCCTGTATCAACCCTGTGTTCTGACCTCAACCAAGTTGGGATACATGTAAGTTGCTTTGGATAAAAGCGTCTGCTAAATAACTAAAAAAAAAAATAACTCAAAAAATAACTCAAAAGTGTCCATGTGGGGAGAAAAAAGGCTGATTAAAAGATTCAATTTTGTCAGTAATAATTCAGGTTCTGAGTTAGAACCGTGTGTGTGATGTTCACATGGGCTTTTCCAAATGAGTCACTGTCTTGGATTAATAGGACAAATATTATTCTTCTGTCCAACTAACTAAAGCAAAGTTTAAATGCATTGCTGGCTCCTGTTTCAATTAGTAACGGCTTGGTCGGTCAGCGTGGTGTAGTCCGAATTCATACCCCACAGGCAAATTAATACCA
The DNA here is from genome assembly GCA_025769995.1 of Xyliphius kryptos. NCBI lineage: Eukaryota > Metazoa > Chordata > Actinopteri > Siluriformes > Aspredinidae > Xyliphius > Xyliphius kryptos. The sequence continues at coordinate 434 of JAOUQT010023630.1, forward strand.
GTTTCTGTAGATTTCATTCCGTTTACCCTAACGGTACCCAAGAATCTTAAATGGTGGCCTGTCCTTACACGCTTTTTTGTAGAAGCTTTGTTGTCACGCCAAAGATTTAAACCTTTAAACATATCAGCAATTCAAATTGAGCCTGTTGGAAGCTGATACCATAAATCTAATATCAATCTTTTTCGCAGCGTCTCCTGCCGAACCGCAAGGCATGAACGCCATCCATTTATACACACACTTTGATTCCCACACAGTGCTAAGATGATTCAGAGCTTATGATGTTTTACTCAGCTACATGAGTCGAGCTTCCCCACACACTCGCTGCTAAACCTGGCATTTCCTTCTCTTTTGATGTTGAAAGCTTTTCTTCCCATAGCCGCAAGCATGTGAGTCTGTGGGCCTAACTGGTCAAGTTTCCTTGTCAGTAAGGATGCTGATTGTGTATGAAATCCTCCTACACTGGCTCCCATGATCTTCCAAGCCACATTGACTCACACTGGCCCATTGTGATGACCTCATTCCTGCCACAAGAACCTCTGGCTGACCGGGGCCTGTGTCATGGCACCCCCTTGTTAAGGCCAAAGCCCTTGGGCAAAGCTGTTCTTAACAAAAACACACCCAGAATGTCTGCATCTTGCTGATTTACTCTCTCTTTCATTCCTTTCCTTTTAATGTTGTTCCCTTTCTGTATTTTTTTATTGTTGAATGTTTTTGTATTCTTTATCTGCATTAATTGTTCTTTTAATTATTCTTCTCTTTGTTCTTTTTTCTATCCTCTTCATAGGAAGTTATTGAGGGAAAAGTCTCATTTTCAGCAATGTTCTGAGAAGGGGGGTTTGGGGGTGGGGGTGATGTTCAAAGCAATTGTCACTTGGAATATTTTCACACACAATTATTATTAACTCAAAGCCTATTACATATTTTTAACTTTTTCTGTTGTGTCTAAAATATGTGTTTTAACTAAAGGTCATGCAAACCTTTCATGCGACACCAGTGCATAATTAGGCAAAGCTAGACATGGCGAAATCGAGAGTGAGTCAAAATAAGCTTTTGTGTGTGTTTAAATGTAAACTCGAGCCAAACTTTCACCGGGCAAAGGCCAATCACATTAAAGTATCGCCAGGGGGTGGGATTTTATAGTATGTGAAGGTGAAGTGCAGCCATGCGTGGGCTGCAGTTTTTATCTCCACATGAAATGAGTTTTATGGGGATTATGATTAAATATGCTGATAAATTGCGCACATACAGTGTCATTTATGACATGTGACTGCGATCATGTCTAAGCAGAATGTAATTAAAACTGCTTTATGTAACGAGATTCGAAACGTTTGGTTTTGGTTAAAACACAGCTAACGAAATGCTCCATGATTGAAACGTCATAAAACGAGTAGTTTCGGTCCGTAATCTGTTCAGCGGAGTTGTTTCTGACCGCTACACATTTAGATCAATGCATGATATACATTATTTTTACCTATGGTTCTGTAATTTGGCCAATAGATGACAGTATTTGTTAGAGAAACCGGAAACCTGTTACTCAGTGTTTAAAAAACTGACTAGCTTTTATCTCGGAAACCAGTTTATTAAAGAATTTGATATTAATAAATTCCTCTTTTTTTATTTATTTATTTTTAAATAGTTTTCAACCATTTTATAAAGACAATAAGACACTCAAGGTTGTGTATTATAGGGAATAAATCACGGGAAAGAATTGTAACTGTACTCTGTTACTTGTCAGACCTTACAACGCTTTTCTGTGATTTATTACCTGCTTGTTGCTAATAGTTTTGTAGTGATGATGATGATGATGATGATGATGATGATCATCATGATCATGATCATTGATGCACAGTTAGGGTGTTGGGCTAGCAATCTATGGGCTGTTGCAATCTATGGGCTAAGGCCCTTAACCCTCATTGCACCAGGGATTCTTTATGTAACTGTAACTCTGTGTTCCAACCCCATTAAGTGAGATACTTGTAATAAAAGCTTTGGATAAAAGCGTCTGCTAAATAACTAAATGTAACAATGTACACCGTGAATTACAATGTAAAATTGTTATTCCATATTAAAAATTGCAGCACCATTCTTTGCCCCTGAAAATTGAGGACACATCACAAGAAATTCAGACGGAGACGAATGGCTTTTGATTATCTTAAGCCTGCAATAAAGCACAGATCCATTACAATCAATGTGAAGAAATATAAAAAATTAACACAAATCAAGAAAAAATGTACATGAATCAATTAACATTATCTGCCAATATAGTAAGTAATTTTATTTCGTTAAGATTTATTAAACTGAGAAAAAGTTTCTGAAAACTGCATTAGTTATCTAATTTAATTCCGACTTGTTAAGATTTAATTACAGATATTTTCTAAGTTGACAACAACATGAATGTGACAGAAGAGCTGCTTGACCTTACATTTTAATTTCTTAAATGTAAGGTGTTCTGTACAGCTTGTTCAATGTAATCTCCAGATATGAAAGAATCGTGTCTTTAGAGTTGTTCACGTCTGGGGGGCTTATATTCAGTAAGATTGCTGTTTTAAAAATAAGGGGAATTGGGACAAAGAAACTTGTTTTAGAACAGTGTGTATTTTTATATAACCTTTGTGGTGAAAAAATGTCAAAAGGAACTATTGTCCCCCAGTCATCTTCACTTTATTGAATTTGGCCCCTTTTGCAAAAAGTTTGGACAATAATACACTTGTTTAAAATAAAATTTTAACGTTATGTTCTCCCTCGTAGCGCAGCATGGGTATTTTGCTAGTTTTGAATATTTGGAATTTCCTTCCCTTGAACCACAATTCTCTCATGCACCCAAAACCCATCCACCCCCTTTAAAGTAAATTGTAGTGTAAAGTGTCAGAACAACCAAAAGGTCCTTATTCCTAAATGCTCTTAAAACTGGATGTGGGCAGTGGGACTCTCAGGGTCCCATGAGGATGGTGTTCAGTATAGTAATCTGTATTGATTCTCAACAACTGTGTGGTGAAGAAGTCTTGTTTGTGGTTGTTGCTGTCAATAACAAGTGTTTTCCTCATGATTTGTTTCTTTACCTGCAGGTTACATTTCAAAGAGAAAAATTTAAACTTGTAATTGGGAGAACTGGCTGTAGCTTTGACTACAGACTCTTACCTTTTGAAGAATTTTTTTGCCAGGGGGTTTAGGTGTGTGCTGGAGTAACCATGCTATGAGTTGTTTCCAATTACATTAATTATGAAACTTGGGTTTGAAAAGCAGATCTTGCTACACTGCAATTATTATTTTGTCCTTTGGAAATTGGCATAAACTTGATGTGGATTAAAGTTTAACCGCTAATGTGATCGTGGTAACACCTGCTACAACACACACACACACACACAGTTATTCCGTGCAAGTCAGCACTTGTGCCAGAGTCTCTTCTAGTCATTATTCCTCTGTCTGGGTGTTTTTGCGTAAGTGTCTTATGGGTGGCTTGTCTTTGCCATTAGAGCAGTTTCCTGCAGCCGTGTTTATGCTTCTCCCGCTGTTTTGTGACAGCTGCATAGTCGTTCCATCTCCGGCATGTGTGTGGCTGTATGCATAAAGTGGCATCAGCTGCTTATCACATAGTTCACAACAGTTTGACTCACACATGGTAGTATTTTAATATTTATACCATTACAAGCAATTATCCGTGACCTGGATGACGCACAGCAACAGGATTGGAAAAGCATATTTTTTTAATGACCCGAAGTCCACTGGGTGAGACGGTCAAGTACACGCATTAAAAGAAGTGGTGATGTCCTACGTTACATTGTTCTTAGTCACCAGACTTTCACAACTGGGCATTCCACACTTTCACAGAGGAATGCGTGCCTGTGGAGTGATTGATGTTTACGGTTGTGTGTATCGCAGGAGTGTGTAATCGGCCCCTATTAACAATTTAGTGAAGTGGCGACACGAGGAAGAGATGAAAGTTTTATCTAATGCTTCATCAATCTTTACACCAATCTTTTTTTTTTGTTGCGTGGTCAGACAAAGAAAATGTTGATCTTCGACCAAATCAGAGCAGCTCATTAACATGACTTTATGGCTGGCCATAACTGTAGAAGGAAATGGGCCTTATTTCCACTGTCAACACTGCTGGAACTGAGAATGTTTATCGTTCCAGAATGCAGCAGGTTCTTTTTAGGTTCTTCCTCAGGGTATGTACTCTTCCATTCAGAAATGAACATTTCACCAAACAGACATTTCATTGACTGTGTGTTTGGGAATTCCGCCACAATTTCTAACATGTCTTTGTAAAATGCTAGCCGTGTAAACAACAGTTCAACCACAAAAAACGAACGGTGACCATAACATTTCAGGCTTATTGACGTTAAATCCAAAATCTCTTGCACAGCTAAACAAAGTCAGAAAAATGTGTGGTACAGGCATACAGAGAAGCAACTGCAATAGAAGTTGCAGCGTTTTAACTTGTATTGTGATGTAAACAGGAAGACAAGTCTCTTGAGGGCATGTTGTTTTCAAGAAAGCCCTTGAGTCGGACCTTTGGACCCTTCAAGAGAACAGTGTGGGGGACGGGAAAAATGTTACAGATAACCAACATCGTCGGCTTATGGTTAAGAAACCAGCCTTGCGACCTGAAGGTCCGGGATTTGAAGCCTGGTTCTACCAAGTATTATGGCTAAGAGGGCAAAGGAACGTAACCCCAGTTGCTCCATTGTCTATTTTCTCCACTTACCATCTAGATGGACCATTACAGATCAGGTATAATTTGGTTGGTGAGAAGATTGATTATCAGTTCTGCAGTGACACTGATGCGGTGAGCGTTTTTTAGTGCAGCAGTGCTGCTGTAGTTTCATTTAAACACCTCAGTGACACTGCTGGGATAGGACTAATGCACCAACCAAATAATACATGTCCTGTGTTGGTATAGAGATCTGTATAAAGGGGACTATAGACTGTAATTGTAGAACTTCAAAGTCCATCCTTACCGTAATTGGAACTGTTGAAATTGGATCAAAGTGATTCCAGGCAAACCCTTAGTTCATCAAGACCTAACCTTCCAAATTGATGGCTCCACAATCTCTCCAATTGACACGGTCCGTAATCTGGATTTCTCAATTGACATTCACCTTAAACTTTCAGATCAGGTCACGAAAACTGCCCGTTCCTGCAGATTCATTCTGTATAACATCAGGAAAACCAGACTTTTCCTAACAGAACAGGCTACTCAGCTGTTGGTCCAAGCCCTCATCCTATCCCGACTAGATTATTGTAAGGCTTTGCTTGCCGGTCTCCCAACTTCCACAATCAAGCCCTTACAGCTGGTTCAAAACTCTGCAGCCCGACTTGTGTTCAATCAACCCAAGCGAATTTGTGTAACTCTATTACTCCGCTCTCTCTTCATTGGCTCCATGTAGCTGCTCGCGTGCAGTACAAACACTGACTCTGGCTTGCAGTACAATCTCTAGATCTGCCCCCTCTTACCTTTTAATCCATCTTTCCTAAATACACTCCAACTCGTTCACTGCGCTCTAGTGATGAATGTCGCCTTGTGATTCCAACTCACCACGGTGCTTATTCTCACTCCATTCCATTCACCACTGCTAAATGGTGGGATGACCTTCCCATCACCATACGTAAGGCTGACTCCCTCAGCATCTTTAAAAAACTCAAGATACACCTTTTCCACAAACACAGGCTAAAAAAAAGGCCACATCTAAAAATACAAAGGTTATGATAATTCTGCAGTCTGGCTGGTTGTTCCTAAACTACTGACTTGTGTTATCTCATTTGTAAGTCGGATTAAAGTGTCTGACTACATGTAAATGTAGGTGGGTCCAAACATTTAACTGGAACTGTATATTAGGAAATGAGGAACAGTTTTCACACTACCTAAGTATTTAATGTGACCTATTGAGTGTTACTCCAACAAGCTTCCAAGAAGGGTACAATTTTTGTGGCTTGACCATTGACCCCTGTATTTTGGCTGCGTAAAAGGTATTTTTAGTGTCACACTTTAAACCCCCAGGCTTCTGTTTGACTGGCAGATTCATTTGATTGGTGTTGGTCTTCTCTCCGGCTGAATGAAGGGCAGTGCATTTCTTTTGTCCGCTGACCCTTTTCTCCCTTTAAAAGGGAGAAAGAGGACATATGAAAGAGCGGCTAGAGTAGTGTGGGTGTGTTCCCCCTCTCCCCAGTGACCTACGCTAAAGTAAATTTCTTTTTAGAACTTGTTCCATGTAGGTACATACTGTTTTCTGGTTCACCTCTTAAGTTCTTAAGTTCTGAGAACTTTGTTTGGAACCATGCACACACTGGTTTTGTACCTATCCTCTGTGGATTTTATTTATTTATTAATTAATTAGTTTTTTAATTTATTATAAGGCTTCTTGTGCTGCTTGTCTGTCAGAATTGCTAGAAGTTGTGACATGTTGGGAAAACAAAGCATCAATATCACAAAAGTTTTTGTGTTAGACTTAAGTCTTAAGGGAGAGGTAGCTCAGTGGTTAGGGTGTTGGACTATCAATCTAAGGGTTGGGGGTTCAAATCCCAGCTCCACTGAAGTTACCAATGTGGGTCCTTGAGCAAGACCCTTAACCCTCATTGCTCCAGGGTCCTGTTTCAACCCTGTATTCTGACCCGAACCAAGTTGGGATACCTGTAAGTCGCTTTGGATAAAAGCGTCTGCTAAATAACTAAATGTAAATGTTAAGTAATCCCATCTAAACCCACAATTCATCATGACCTGAACCTCCAAATTGAGAGTTCAACAATCTCTCCAACTTTCTCTGTCTGTAATCTTGTTTTTTCAATTGACAATCATCCTAAACTTTCAGATCAGGTAATGAAAACTGGTCGTTCCTGCAGATTCATTCTGTAGAACATCAGGAAAATCAGAGCTTTCCTAAAAGAACAGGCTACTCAGCTGCTGGTCCAAACCCTCATCCTATCCCGGCTCGACTATTGTAACGCTCTTCTTGCCGGTCTCCCAAATTCAACAATCAGGCCTCTACAGCTGGTTCAAAACTCTGTAGCTCGACTCATGTTCAACCAGCCAAAGCGAACTCATTACTCCATTATTCCTCTCCCTCCATTGGCTTCCTGTAGCTGCTCACATTCAGTACAAGGTACTGACTCTGGCCTACAGGACAGTCCCTGGATCTGCCCCCTCTTACCTTCAGTCCATCTTTACTACGTACATTCCAACTCGTTCACTACGCTCTAGTGACGAATGTCACCTGGTGATTCCAACTCACCGAGCCGCTAGTTCTCACTCGACCTTCCCAACAACATTCGTAATCCTGAGTCACTCAACATTTTCAAGAAACTTATCAATACACATCTCTTTCACAGACACTTGCTATAAAAAAAAAAGGGTTGATGGTACTGCAGTCCCCCCCTCTCACATGTTACCTCATTTGTAGGTCACTTTGGTTAAAAGCGTAACTAAATGTGAATGTGTTTGACATGCTTTGGGGTTTTGTGGATGTTTCTGTTTTAGATCAGCAAAGGAAGCAGAGGATAAGATAAAGAAAGCTCTGGAAAAAGGCGAGGTTTTACCCACAGAGGCACGATTTGATTCCAATTGCATCACGCCAGGTATCTCATTCTCTTCGTCTGTTATTATGCAGTTTGTGGACTTTATTATGCAACACAACTTAATAAGTGATGATTTTAATGCTAAATCAGTTTGTGCTATCTAATTTCTTTAAGGAAGTGTGACCAAGCTGTTTATATTCACTGATCAATAGTTTAATCATTGCATATAAGCCTTTTTATGATGGAGGGACATACAGAGGGACATGATTAATAGTTTAATAACTGTATGTAAACCTTTTGTGGGCAGAGGGTGACGGACAAATGGGATGGAGGGATGGATGGATAGAGGGGAACGAACAAGGGGACAGAGAAATTGGTTGATATACATTGTTTAATTTGATTCACATGGTTCCAGTAAGCTGATTAACTGGTAGTGATGGCAATTATTGATTTGTTCTGTATAATGGGCAACATATATTTACAAAGGTCACTGAGAGGTTAAACTACATAAAACTTACAAACCACTGTTCTGTGCTGGTAACTCAGTGTAGTTGTGTATTTGATAAATTTTTTGCATTATTTGTTTGTAATATTCAGTTTTATTTAGTAAAACCGCAAACCGAAATCAGCATCTTTAACATGCACCAAAACAAAATCAGAAAAATAGTTTTGGAAGATTTACTAGTTCTTTTTTAAATACAGTGCTGCATTCTTTAAAAAATATCTGTATGTTGTGTTAGTTCACACTTAATCAGAAGCTTTTTGTGACTCCTCTGAATGTTTCCTAATCTTTTTATTATACTGATATTATGTTTTTGATATTATTTCTGTGTAGGTACGGAGTTCATGGTCCGACTGCACGAGCAGCTCAAGTATTTTGTGCACAAAAAGCTGTCGACAGATCGGATGTGGCAGGGAGTGCAAGTGTACCTGTCTGGTCATGAGGTGAGCACATCTAGTCGTTGGTGTCGTCTTCTTTCTTTTTAGGGGTCGCTACAGTGACAATGCTCACAACATGCCCATTGTTATCTGCCCTGATCAAGACTCTTTCCTCTCTGGGATTGCGCTCAACCACTTCGTCTATCTCCCTCCAGAATCCCTCTTTCTCCTCTAACTCACAGCCAACTTGTGGTCCGTAGCTACTGACAACATTCACCATTACACCCTCAATTTCTACCTTCAGACCCAACATCCTATCTGATACTCTTTTTACCTCAACACCATTCTTTGCACCTTCCTCCTTTAGGACCACCCCAACTCTGTCTCCTCCTATCCACACAATGGTTAAACTGTTTAAATCTTTCACCAATGCTTCGAGCCTTGCTACCCTTCCACTTTGTCTTCTCCACACACAAAATATTAACCTTTCTTCTCTGTATCATATCAGCCAGTTCTCTACCTTTCCTTGTCATAGTCCCTGCATTCAGTGTTGCTACCCGTAGTCCTATACTCCTGCCTCTCCTGTTTTCTCTTTGACTTCTTGCACGCTTTCCTCCTCCTAGTTTTCGTCAACCAGTAGTCCAATTTCCCCTGGTACCCTGTTTTCTACCAGTGGCAGTCGTTGTTAACTTGTGTCTCGACCAATCCGGTATGGAATAATTGTCATGAACTCACATTATTTATATTGCAATTGTTTTATACCGGCTGCCCAACCATGACCATTTATCTGGTATTGGGACCGGCACTAGACCTACTAGTGAGCACATACAGTATCTACCTGAAGTCAGGTGAAATTTGTAATCATGTACAAATTAACCTAAATGACTTACAATTTAATGGTTGGCTTTCAAGCCTATACAGCTTGGAGTTGGACAACATGCATAAAAAGGATAATGTAAATACTCATTTGCCTAATAATTCTGCACACAATGTATTTTCTGTTTGCTTGTTGGTCATTGTCCTGTTTATTAACTGTTTTTGACTTTGTTGTTATCAGACTCCTGGAGAAGGAGAGCATAAGATAATGGAGTTCATCAGATCGGAGAGCGCCAGACCGAATCATGATCCCAATACGCGGCACTGCCTGTACGGCCTGGATGCTGATCTGGTATGATGTGTTTACTGTGTTTTAAAACAAATTTGAAAAAAATGGCCAAAAATTTTAAAGTGATCAAATGTGCTGTCTGGCCAAAGGTTTGTGGACACCTGACTTTCACAACTTTTTGAGCTTGCTGGACATCCCGGTTCAAAACTCTGACATTCTTTAAGGTTAAATGCTTGTGATAGTTATCTTGTATCAGTGCAACAATAAGATCAGGCTCACTTTACTCACAGTTGATATTCCCATTTATCAGAATACAGTACCAGTCAATAGTTTGACCACACCCCGTTTTGCTTCATTGTTTGTTTTTTCCATTTACCGTATAGATGGGCTTTGTACTTTTAACAATTACAGACTGTGGTACCTCTTGTTTTTTTTTGTTAGTCCCTGCTGGTTCTTTGTTATAAGTTGAGTGGTAATTTGTCATTTCTGCAGTGACGCTGATGTGGTGAGAGGGTTTTTAATACAGCAGGACAGCTCCAGTTTCAAAACCTCAGCGACTACTGGAATGATAATAATGCATCACCCACATAATACCTGCTCTGTGATTGTGCTATTAATGTCCTACCCATTAGAAAACAGAGTAAAAAAGATGAACACAGTATGTAATGTCGTTTAGAACCGGATGAACAACAGTTTGTAATTGTAGAACTACAAACTCCATATTTATGGTAAATGGAACAAAAGGTCAATAAATGGAGCAAAAAAAGATTTATATTCAAACTGTTTTGATTTGACCGGTACTGTATATTTAGTGGGGTTGAGTCTGACCTGAGTTTTCTCAATTGATTTTACTTGTTTTTAAATTGTAGTGCAGAAGAATATGATAGTGGATTAAATTTTTTGGAAAAAAATCACAAACCTTCAGTGATGAGCAAAAAAATGTGTACGAATAATCTAATCTACTAAATACTGACGTTTTTAGTAAGTAAACGCATGTTGAAATTTGTGAGTGGACAAAGTCTTGGTTTAAAAAAATTTCCAGTAAATGTTCCCTAAGGCACCTGTTCAGTTTTGCAGAAGTTGTGATACAGAGTGTTGTACGGAATTGCTATTTATTGTACAATTAGCAAGGTAATGCACTACAATAAATGTCAGGTTTGCCTAACCGCCTTTAACCACAATGCTATGCAGGAGTCATAAATATTGCCAGTCTGCAGCTCGTATATCGTGTGTAAGTGAAAAGTATCATCCGACAAACTATTAATGGCTTAAGTTTACATATTTAAAACAAAACAATACGTTAAGTTTACATATATAAATTATTTATTTTCTGTTTCTTTGTGTTGATCTAGATGATGTTGGGTCTGACCAGTCATGAGCCTCACTTCTCTCTCCTTAGAGAGGAGGTACGCTTCGGGGGGAAAAAGTCTCAGAAGAGGTTTGTTTTGTCCTGACCACAACTGGGGAAAGTTAAGAACTGTGACTGAACAGGACTGAACTTTTTAACCTAATACCTTTCTCTAATTCTGAAATGTCATAGAGAAGATAGTATAACCTCGGGTTTAATGTCAGTTTGGTGTTTGCTCAGTAGAGGGCTGCATTAAGCTTACTAGATAGCAAAAGGACTTGCTGTAGTAAGGTTACAGTTGTCTAATTTGCCTTTTATGCTAACACACAGAGGAATACTTCCTCCACATTTATCCCATCCATGCAGTAAAACACACACACAATCACACTCACACTCATACATGGCCCTGGGGGC